>CABFOV010003371.1:0-66699 GCA_902141375.1 Timema poppense | reverse complement strand
CACCTCTGACAAGACATCTTGTGAATGTTGGGAATGCCAGGCCTCCGCCGTGGTTCGGATCCCACGTTAAACTGTAGGTCCTCAATTTCATCTCACAATCACCCTACCATTACACATTAGTGTATGTGCATGTAAGCCGAATGGGTAGTAAGACGCGGTGCTAATAATAATAATAATATTGTAGATAACATCCTTACTCCCCACGGCAAGGGAAATGCGGTTGTTTTCCACAGCAGGGCATCTTAATACCTGTTAGAACTATATGCCTATGTACTTATTAAGCTAATGTGTTAAGGATGAATAGGGTATAATTCAGAGGAAGTGTACTGTTATTTGCATGGAAAGCGAGTGAAAAACAATTCAGGAAAAACCTCAGTAAACCTATTCGGGTATCGAACCTTGATATATCCGTCGTCGGCAGTTTAGTATATTGTGAGTGTGTCATCTTAGACCAGGGATGTGCAATCTATGGCCAGCGGGAAAAACACGGCCCATCAGATAAATAATAATTTAACTGCGTCGCTTTGTAATGCAGGCATTTTTAAATTCAAGATAATATTTTTATGAAAAACAGTGCCAAAATCAACATTTAAAAACTTGGTAAGCTATGTATAAAAATACATGGCATTGTTTGCATCCTCATATTCATGTGAACAAGTGTTTACAACCATGAAACTTAGGAAAAGTGATCTTAGAAGCCGACTTGCTGATGAGCGTCTGTCTCTTCACTTGAGAATCACCCCTTCACAGTCACCACTAAGGTATTTATGATTGTTTTACATTCTCAATGTATTTAAACCTATTTATTTCAATCTAACGTGGGTTTATCTTTTTTTTAATGAAATCTGAAGAAACCAAACGTTTAAAAAAATCGCCATCCTGTAAGTGAGTTTTCACATTCCTGTCTGATCATGTGGCCATCGAAGAGGCCAAGGGTAGTTTTTTTGTACTTAATACCGTAGATAAACTTGTGTTTAAAAATAATTACAGCAGCCCTCTGGAAATGACGAGCATTCACAAGGTCATTGTGTTCAACCTTATTGGGAAGAGTTAATGTTGCTAGCAAAAATCCTGAATGGGTAATAAAACACAGTACAAAGAGAAGTAAGAATAAATAACAAAAATGTAATTCAGAATAGAAAATTATGTATGTATTTATCAATTATGAATCTAATATATGATTTGGAAATAATGGAGAACTACTTTTGTATTATATAATTTAAAATACCGTACCCTAAAACTGGTTTTAAAAACAAAGATACACACGCTTTGGTGGCTCGTATTAAACTAGACTGCCAATGAAGGTGAGGTAGGGGTTATATCCCGGTCATATATACTTATGGTGGGTTTCCTAAATGGTTTCCGCGCAAATGCAGGTACACTTCTTCTAAATTCAACTTTCTTCATATCTAACCCAATCGCGTAGATAGTACCTAATGGATAGTAAGACGAGGAGGGAAAATAAAACATTGGTTGAATATCTGTCAAGGGTGTTCTGGAATTTAATGACAACTTTTTCTCTTCGTTTAAAAAGTTTCTCATTTAATGTCGCTACACCCTTAACAAATATTCAACAATTGTTAATATCAACGTGTGAAGAAAATTAAACTATATCGTTTACATGCGAGCAATATTATATCTATTTTTAGAAAAAAAAAGTTTTACTCTAAACACTGCTAAAACACTGACCTTAATACTAGCGTTCCCTTTAAACCATCTCTAAATCGGTTAGTTTAGACGTAGTTTATATATGACTCAAAGAACATAAACATTCCATGTCTATAAGCGCAGACCTTGACCAAGAATGAATTAAAATGTTGTTTACATGCGAGACCACACATTCGTGCACATAAACAGACACACCGTCACCATTTTCCACCCCGCTTAGCTAAGCGTCAAGCAGTCGTGTGCAATTAATTGGACTCAAAGAGTCTCTCCCAGGATGTTGTTTACAGGGGGTTAGGAGGCTCGTTAAGGTGGGTGATAGGGGGTATTTGAACCCTTGTCTTTTGTCGTGGTTTCCGGCGAGCACTGATATTTCCGTGTTGTTATTGCTGAGGAGTCGGGGCCTGGCTTGCAATAACAAATAGAAAACGGTGCTGCAAGTTGCAAGAACAACACGAACAGATAATAATTAGCACCGCTGTGCTCAAAGGAAAATAGGGGTGAGGGGGAATTTTGTAGGTGGCTACCCTTTACCCCTGACACATTTTGAAGTATTAAATCAACATTTATAAAGATAACTAAATTTCACGACACAATCGTATACTTTCTTATATCCAATTATAGCTAGTAATTATTATTTTCTAAGATTAATTTCAGTAAATGTATTTTAAATAATTAGTCCTAAAAACAACACATTTTAACTATAAATATATGAAAAATTCTTCAGATCTACGTACATTTTACACAACATTGTTGAAACACGCTTCAGTGGCCGGGTAGTATTATGCATCATTCTCGTGTTAGACCGGCCTGCTGAAGACGGGGAGATGTTTCTAATAAGGGTGGATTTGCTAAAATTATTTTCCACTCTCCTTCCACGAATAAACGGGTAGATTACCTCAAAAATGTTTCCTTCCTCACTACAACAAAATTGTAGTTATTATACATGCGTATAGCTTGAACAAATATTAAGACACGCTGATTTTAAAAAAAATATTTGAAAGCCAATTTTTTAAATTAAAAATTTTCAAGAACATGAGGTATGAATGTCAAGCTCGTCTAATCTGGTTTTCTGGTAACCAGGAGGTCAGGATTCGAATACTGTTTGGGTGTTCTATAGATGTGTTTTCCTAAATTGTTTCCCACTCTCCCTCCAAGCAAATATTGGTAGATATTCTCTAAAATTCCATCCTCCTGATTAATATTTCATTAGCGTAATTAATGTATACAGGGAAAATTATATCCTGCAAATGACTTTGTATTAACGCATCGCTGAGAACTATGGATTGAGCCATTACTAAATTAAAACAAGTTTTTGTGATAGTTACATATTTTAATAATATTCACTGTAAACGCTGGACGTACACATGTTAATAATCTACTCTTAATTAATTAAGTATGGAAACACCACACACGTGTGTATGGAGCACAAGAGATTGTTTATGTAGCTAATAGGCACCATGCATGGGTTGATGAATACCGCGCTGTTAGTGGCAGAATATTGAAACACAAACCTAAGTGTTGTTTATTGATGTTTAACTTATGTTTGAACTTTGTTTCATCTTGTTAATTTTGATACAATTAATTAATACATGGGGATTTATGGGACGCAAAAAAAGACCGGTGTTTTTTCACTTTTTATATCAAAATATGTTTTGGCCAAAATAAATAAGATATTGCTTCAATACAAATATAGAGTTTAATTTTCTTTCCACGGTAACTTCAACAGTTGTTGAATATCAATCATGAGCATAGTGGCATTAGATAATAAACTATTTAAATGAAACCCGACTCGGTGGCGTAGCTAGCTAACGCGCTTGTCGTGTTAAGCTCGACTGCTGAGGACGGGGAGATCGAGGTTCGAATCTCGGCTGGGTGAACTGGGGGGGGGTTCCTAAATGGTTTTCCACTCTCCTTCCACGCAAATGCGGGTTCACTTCCTCTAATTCAACCTTCCCAATTCCTAATCCTTTAGAGTAATTAGTACTTAAAGCGTATAACCCGAACGGGTAGTAAGACGCGGTGCTAATTATATTATTTAAATGAAGAGAAAAGGCTGTCATTAAATTCCAGGACACTCTTGATCGATATTCAAGAAATTTTGATTTCACCATAGGAAGAAAATTTTGCTCTATATTTGTAATGAAGAAACATTTGATTTATTTTGACCAAAAATAGTTTTTCTATAAAAACTTAAAAACAATTTGCATTTTCTCGCGTCCACTACATCTCCACCTTAAGTGAAAAGCGTACGAATTAAATATAAGATTTGGTGTATTATGGGATTACCAACTCGATACAAAAACATCAAGAAATACCTAATCGTTTACAGGTTTTCTAGTAGGCAATAGGATGAAGAAAAATTAAATAAATGGTACAGAACTCCGCACGCACAGTCTTCCTCGCTCTATTGTTTAAAAATGTAGATATTTACTCAAAACTTGTAATATATGTGAAACGATATAATATACACTAGTAAACCCGAGCATAAATTTAACTAAGCTTACGTTAACATTTTTGTACTCCCGATTTTAAATTTTATAATTTTATTTCTAAAGAGTTGTATATTTGAACCAATAAAAAATAACGATATTGGGTCCACAAGGGTCAACACTTCATATTAAAATTTCTACTTCCGATTAATACTGTCGGCATTTTATTAGATGATGCACATCTTCAGCTCATCGCATAGATATTGCTTATTTATATATTTTGACCAATAAAAAGGGTAAAAATCAACTATTGAGACTCAAATGATAGAGATAAATCATTTCTGTACAAATATTTCCCCTAAGAGATTAAAAGAAAAAGAACATAAACTTTTTGAAAGACTCACTAATATTTAATTACTCTATAGAATTAGATAATTATTATTGCGTTAAAACATAACTAGTATCTCTGTACAACTAAAGCTCACAGAATTGTATTAATATATTTGCCAATATCTCAGAAACTATTGGTTTTATAAAAATATATTTTGAATGAAAGTTTTTATTTTTAATAGTGCCATAATTTTTCAATGGTAAGCTATTTAGTATCTCAAATTGTTGGGGAGGTATGGAGATTTCCGTTTCTATAAATTACCCTAAAGGTCATTTTTATAATAAAATGAAAATAGCCCTTGTTTATAATCTTAATCAAAACCTAGATATGAATTTTCTTCAAAATCTTTAGAGCCGATTTTGAGGAAAAACTTATTTTCTCTTTTCACCATTTAGTAAACTACTCTTAATTTTATGGTTAGACGGATACACAGACAGACGGCATTGCAAAAAAACACTTTTTAGGGTTCGGGGCGTCATGAAAGGTTGACATCCATCAACATCTCGGTTTAGATTTTTTTTAAGGTCGCAATACTTTACCTTGAGTGTTCGAAAAGTTACACTACCCTACTGAGCTATGCTAAGTATGCTAATACCATTAAATCTTGTTCAAAATGTCGGCGTTGAGCATCAAGATAGTAAAGCTGTTCAAGCAAACGTGTACAACAGGTTGCATAGGAGTTAGATGCATGGCACTACACACCTCGTCATCTTGGAGAACGGCATCAGAAAATATCACAATTAATAGTAAACAACACGTTCTGAGGGTCATAATTAACGGGCCTACATCACAGAAAGTGCTTGCCATTATACCATGTGCAGTGCCACGAGCATGACTCATATGCGACCTGTTGTACACAAATTGTTGAACAGCTTTGCTCTCCCGGTGCTGTACACCGAAACTTTGAACACAATTTAATGGTGTTATCATAGCTTTTTGGATGTAAGTGGACAGGGATTTTGTATTATTATTGGTTCAAACAACAAACTATGTGTGCAATTTGGGCTATTAGTTTCCGAACCCCCAGTATATGCGGTGCATAAAACTACTGCCCGCTAGCGGTGTTTATAGTTGCGTTTTTTTTTTTTCACTGGACCAAGTGTACAGACCAGCCTTGTTATGGAAGATAACCCCAATGAAAGGCTCCTATGAAGTTTACAAGGTGTACGTTGTTTTAATGCCGAGTGTTCGTGCAGGGTTCGTAATCCTATTACTGCCCACTCTAGCGCGCTTTGCTGTACGTGACCGACAGCCCGATATAAATCCGTATAACATTTTAATTACCGGGCTTAATGAATCGACCAGGCCACCCTACGTACTTGGGTTTCATAATGACGTATACAATACATTCATCCCCGAGCGACTACGTTCTGTGATTGTGTTTTTTAAAGTGGCACAATCACTGGCGATCCCGTGAACCTTTACAAGTAGACGTCACCTAATCCTTATAGTAATTAAAACTAGTATAAAATGAGAGAAATATCGGGTAAAAAAATGTTTTGACGTGATATGAGTAACAAATAATGAAGCATGGCTTTCAACTATTTTAAACCCCACATCGGTGGACGTGTAGACTAAATATTAGGCTCACTTAGTATGGTTTGTTGGGGATGGAGTGGTCTGGGTTTGAATACCTATCAAGTATACTGAGAGTATTCTCTCCTAAATTGTTTACCACTCTCCTTCCACGCAACCGCAGGTACAATTATTCTGAACTACACGCTTCTCAACCGATTTCCCTATTCTTCTATATTTTTCAGCACCCATTCTTTGTATTATTATACGTATAGTAAATTACGCTTGTGTTTTAAGGATAAGGAAGGTTGAATTTAGAGTAAACGTACCCGATTTTGCATATAGGAAGAGAGGAAAACCATTTATAAAAAATCCTTCTCGGTAAACTTGGCTGGGATACGAACCTTGATCCCCCCGTTATTGACAGTCTAATAAATTGCGAGAGTGATGCCTTAAACCACTTGGTCATTGAAGCAGGTTATTGGCCGTGTTGAACTGCGTATTATAACTCTTACACTCATGCTATGTTCTCGTACATTATTCAAGACTGAGTTTAGTGCAAGTTAACTCCTATCGTGTGGACAATAAACTATCATGGCGACTATTTTCAAACCCAGTAATTATCATGAAAACATACACTTAATTTGGTGCTAGAGGATTTCCTGGTTTTCAGCTATGTTTAAGTACAAACGCATGCGCAGAATATATAATTTAATGCATGGTACGACAGTAGTGTCTCGGAGAGTATTGTTGCGGTAGTTTATATGCTCACACAATTTCTCTTCCACTTACGGAGAAAAGGTTATAGCGTTAGCGGTTAATTTGTTTTAATTTGGAGAGTGTTTTGTCTACTGTGTTTTTCCTACCATTCTATTGTTATATTTCCTAAACAAAGGAAGTATCTTAACCACCTTGGCAATTTATGTTTGGTGAAATTCTGAGAAACTAACTGGGAAAATTAAAAGTATACCTTTTGCTGTGCCTCTGGTGTGGGAAGTAAAAAACCACGTTGATGATTGCTATTTTTGCATGACAAAAATATTAGGGATGTCCAAAAAATATCAAGCATAGGTTCAAATATCCGAACTTCTTATCTGCAAAATAGCCTGTTCCACATATTGAAGACCTATTGGCAAGAGTTCTTCCAAAAGCATGAGATGAAGGAACCAGTGACGAAGATAGTGCAAATGAATG
Organism: Timema poppense; assembly: GCA_902141375.1. Classification (NCBI taxonomy): domain Eukaryota; kingdom Metazoa; phylum Arthropoda; class Insecta; order Phasmatodea; family Timematidae; genus Timema; species Timema poppense. The sequence continues at coordinate 59,502 of CABFOV010003371.1, read as the reverse complement.
TGCTGTAAACTCTACTGAACCATCTACGTCTAAGAATCTGGACTACTAACCAGCAAATGATGAAACGCTACATTTAATTAATCACTAAGATTTTAATGACCTAGTTAGTGGCCTAAATTTAAGGAAAGAAACGAAAGAGCAAGTTGAACACCCTCGTTCCCAGTCACAGCAATGGAAATTACTTGACTCATGAACTAAAATATCATTGTATCTACAACACATTTAAGTGTATTCCAAGTGTTTCATTATGGAGGGCAGTATGATGAAAATATAAATGGTATTATGAAAGAATTAGGAGTTGAACATAATCATAATGAATGGGGCATAATTATTGATTCATTGAAACCATGTTTGAAAGCAGTTCTGCTGCGTAGTGGAAATAAATATACATTAGTTCCTATGATTCATGCCGCTGGCTTGAAAGTAACTTATGAAAGTACTATTGGTATAGATGTGGGGATTTTAAGAGTCTAAAGGAAGGTTTCATAAAATATTGTTATTTTATAAATTCGTGGGACACTCAGGCAACATAAAAGTACCATAATGTACAACAATTATAAAATATAAACGAATACTTACCTGGAATAAGTGAAGAAAATGAACTAGAAAATGTTCTTCTTCCACCTTTACATATAAATCTTGGTTTAAAGAAGAATTTAGTAAAGGCTCTGGATAAAGTGGGAGGTTGATTCACCTTTCTTGCAGACATTTTTCCAATATAACAGATGCTAAACCGAAAGGCATGATTTTCATTGGGTCCCAAATAAGGAAACTTGTGAAAGATGGTGTATTTGTGATGAAGCTACAGAATACTTAAATGACCGCTGGGCTTTCGTTTAAAGCAGTTGTACGTGGACTTGTTGGAAACAGGAAAGAAGACAATATTATGATTTTTTGGTGTAAACTTTACTACAATGATATAAAGATACGGGATGCTGAATATTATTGAATATTCATTATACATTAACATTTGGTTTTATTTCCTGATAATTTAGAAGCTGTGAAAGATGAGCCAGGAAAACTCTTTCTTCGGGCGATAAATCCAAGATGGGAACGACTTATCAAGGTTGCTGGCATACCTCAATGGGGGGAGATGATTACTGCTGATTACTTAAGCGATAATGCAAACTGAACTATAAAAAAATAACCGTATAAATCATGTTTACATGGTGTTATAAATAAATCGATAACTCTGGTGTATTTTGACATTAAAAAACATTGCGTGCTATATTTATAATTGTATGGTACTAAAAATTGGTAATTCATTAAAAATAAAATGTGAGTTTATCTTTTGATGTAGACGTTACAGCATTTTTATATTCACAATATCAATTTCCTTTATAATCAGCCATTTTATGTCCTGAACATGTTTTGTTGTTGTTTGTTAGTGCTATCTTGCTTAGTTCCACCTTGGTATGGATTCAAAAAGACAAGGTCATATTGTAATAAGTAAAGCGAAGACTACTACCTTGCTTGGTTATACTATGGCAGCTTATTTGATAGTGTCGTTGATTAATCAGTCAAGGCAATACTACTACCTTGCAAGGTAAGCAAAGAGTACATTTCCCAAGCTCTTTGAGTGAGGAAGTTGGCTAAAGTTGATGTTCTCCGAGGCAAAGTTTGACGTGGTTATCGTGTTATGGAGCAAGCAAGGAAGATAATCTTCTGGTTCAGAGCTGGCAACTTTGTGCAGTGCTGCCTCTAGTGTAGGTTACACCTTGGAGAAAGTAGGTAAGTTACAAGTTTATACCCTTCCATTCATCTTGGCTAGGATACTCTTCACCCCTCCCAAACACACCCCTTTCCACAAGTTTTCTTAATGACAACCCCTCCAGAAAAAAATTAATAAGTAACGTCTGTTAAAATTAGTTTGCTTGGAATGAGTTTTTGATGCTAATTTATTTTATAAATTGTAGTGTAATGTTTGGCAATAAAGTACACTCTTGTACATTTAGTACAGGCCAATTGTCATAGTTAGGACCTTATCAGATAGCTAGTAAATTTACTAGATCTATTTTCATGTATTCATAAGTCAATTCATTTTGGTATGCAACTGTCCCTTTTGATAGATAACATCAACATCTATAAAATAAATACTCATTTTTTTTAACAATGCAACTTACAACCCATTCGGATTATACGGTAATGTACTAACTACGCCAACTGTTTTAGAAGTTAGAAAGGATATATTCAGAGAAAGTGTAACTGCATTCTCATGGAGGTATAGTTGAAAACCAACCTCAGTACACCCAGCCGAGATTCGAACCTCGGTCTCCCCGTCATCGGCTGTCTAGTTTACTATGAGAGTGCCGCGTTAGACCTTGCGGATAAAATTATACTAATACATAAGTAAAATTCTATTGATTTTGGTCACACAAATAAAAAAGTTAATATTTTCTAAAATATCTTTATGAAAATTAAGTTTCTGTATTTGGTAACTTTTTTTTTTTTATAAAGAGCAAAAAAAGTTGTTAGTAAATAAAAGGGACTTTGTCACATAAAGAATATATTTAGTTTCGTGTTGCTAAGATTGAATATTAAACGTTTACTTTGATCCAATACAAAAAAAAACAGCTTTTGAGTAGTAGCCCATTTCTTTACTTTTTTAAAATTTAAACGTTTTATTGGGTACTAATACCTGGTTGCTAGTTTGCTCTGGATTGATTCTTAAAAGGTTTTACCTTCAACTTGCTCAGTATTGCTTCTTAAAAATGTTTGTTCCAATTTTATAATTTAAAAAACTATAAGTTTACATTATCATAAATAGTTACTTAACTCTTGGGTAGCTACAAATGTGGAACAGATTTAACTTTTTAAAGAACATTTCTAAACAACACTTACTTAGTTACTCTTTGGCATTAGGAGCTCTTCATGACCATACTTGCAAAGGTACGACAGTTATTCATATCGTGAGCGAGTTCTACCCGGTCCACCTAATTACACCCATATCATATATTGAGCTAGTTCTATCCAGTCCACCTCATTACACCCTATCTCTATCTTGAGCTAGTTATATCACCTCATTACACCCTATCTCTATCTTGAGCTAGTTATATCACCTCATTACACCCTATCTCTATCTTGAGTTAGTTCTATCACCTCATTACACCCAATCTACATCTAGAGTTAGTTCTATCACCTCATTACACCCTATCTCTATCTTGAGCTAGCTCTATCCAGTCCACCTCATTACACCCTATCTTTATCTTGAGCTAGTTATATAACCTCATTACACCCTATCTCTATCTTAAGCTAGTTATATCCAGTCCACCTCATTACATCATATCTTTATCTTGAGCTAGTTCTATCCAGTCCACCTCATTACACCCTATCTCTATCTTAAGCTAGTTCTATCCAGTCCACCTCATTACACCCTATCCCTATCTTGAGCTAGTTCTATCCAGTCCACCTCATTACACCCTATCCCTATCTTGAGCTAGTTCTATCCAGTCCACCTCATTACACCCTATCCCTATCTTGAGCTAGTTCTATCCAGTCCACCTCATTACACCCTATCCCTATCTTGAGCTAGTTCTATCCAGTCCACCTCATTACACCCTATCCCTATCTTGAGCTAGTTCTATCCAGTCCACCTCATTACACCCTATCCCTATCTTGAGCTAGTTCTATCCAGTCCACCTCATTACACCCTATCCCTATCTTGAGCTAGTTCTATCCAGTCCACCTCATTACACCCTATCCCTATCTTGAGCTAGTTCTATCCAGTCCACCTCATTACACCCTATCCCTATCTTGAGCTAGTTCTATCCAGTCCACCTCATTACACCCTATCCCTATCTTGAGCTAGTTCTATCCAGTCCACCTCATTACACCCTATCCCTATCTTGAGCTAGTTCTATCCAGTCCACCTCATTACACCCTATCCCTATCTTGAGCTAGTTCTATCCAGTCCACCTCATTACACCCTATCCCTATCTTGAGCTAGTTCTATCCAGTCCACCTCATTACACCCTATCCCTATCTTGAGCTAGTTCTATCCAGTCCACCTCATTACACCCTATCCCTATCTTGAGCTAGTTCTATCCAGTCCACCTCATTACACCCTATCCCTATCTTGAGCTAGTTCTATCCAGTCCACCTCATTACACCCTATCCCTATCTTGAGCTAGTTCTATCCAGTCCACCTCATTACACCCTATCCCTATCTTGAGCTAGTTCTATCCAGTCCACCTCATTACACCCTATCCCTATCTTGAGCTAGTTCTATCCAGTCCACCTCATTACACCCTATCCCTATCTTGAGCTAGTTCTATCCAGTCCACCTCATTACACCCTATCCCTATCTTGAGCTAGTTCTATCCAGTCCACCTCATTACACCCTATCCCTATCTTGAGCTAGTTCTATCCAGTCCACCTCATTACACCCTATCCCTATCTTGAGCTAGTTCTATCCAGTCCACCTCATTACACCCTATCCCTATCTTGAGCTAGTTCTATCCAGTCCACCTCATTACACCCTATCTCTATCTTGAGCTAGTTCTATCACCTCATTACACCCTATCTCTATCTTGAGCTAGTTCTATCCAGTCCACCTCATTACATCCTATCTCTATCTTGAGCTAGCTCTATCTCCTAAAGGTCCATTCTAATGTTATCCTCCCATCTGTCTCTCGGTCTTCACAATGGTCTCTTCTCATTGGGTTTACCATTCAATCCCCTGAACACGGCATTATATTATCCCACTTTCACGCTGGTTATCCTACCCACATATGTAAAGGGCATGTAACTCCTCAATTTGTAACCTCCTTCATCCCCCAATATCTTCATCCCCTCTATGAACCAAATATCTTCCTACGTAACTTGTTTTCGAACAGTTTGGTTTCCGTCATGTAAGTTTGAAGACCACGTTTCACAGACATAGAGAACAATCGGTAAAATTATTTATTTGTGAATTTGGAGTTTTATATTCCTTTATATTTCTAAACAACATAAAGAAAAATTAACAAAAGCTAAAAAAAAGGGTGGTGAAATGTTGTATTTATATATATATATATATATGCTCATCCCAACATAATATTGATAACACGCTAGGCATATGGGCATATAAGGTGCATAGGCCACATTAGGAATTGCATGTTAAAATAAAAACACCTAATGCACCTTGCCTGGATTCGAACGCAAGCAATGCAAATCTACTGTAACACGTGATACCCCAAATGTACAGTACATTAAAGACCTCAGGGGGGAACACTATGTACCCATGAGTTTTATCACTGATAACATTTATTTTGATAATAATGAGTTTGATAAATAAATTAACGTATATTTTGATTAGATGTTATGACTTTCGTAAGACTTTCTTTCCCGGATTTATTGAGCGTTTCCCCGAATTTTTATCACAATTTATAACGACTATTTATTGACCAGGAGCAGCAAGACCCTGTTTTAACTTTACTAGTCATTTCATACGTCTGTCCGGGAATTTTTTCTGAAATAACTGTCAAATTCGTGGCCAAACTTTTACGAGATTTGGAAGTAACATTCTTTAAACCAACAAAGAATAATTTATGTATATAGTAATTCTATTTGTCTATCAGTTTCATTATGGCGGCCACTCAAATTTATCTATGTCTGTTAATAAGGGGATAGCTGACATAAGGTAGACCAATTTGTAGGAGATTTGGCAGGGACATTCTTTTAACCTAGGCTGAACTATAATTGTAAATGGATTTTTTCTCTGGCTATTTGTTTTAATATATTGAACAGAAAAGAAATTTCACTTAATAAATCCTCTCAAGGGATTGGAAATTAGAATTCTAAATAATTGATCAAGACACTCACGAGTATTTATTTATACATTTTAATATATACATAGTGTGAGACTGTAGTCTTAAGCCCTGTGGTCACGGTTAGTCTCTATCAATATAATACACTATTGAATATAGCATTAAATATTTTATTCTAACTTATCACCAAAGTCAAAACATCAACTTCGAGCCAAAGGAAAAATTATGAATGATATCTCAACATGAAATATTAAGAGCCATATTAAGACTGTAATAACGATAAGCACATGAATGGAGTGAGGTATACTCTTCACAGAACTATTAGTAACTCTAATAATAATAATAATATTTAGCACCACGTCTTACTACCCGTTCAGGATATACGCTTTAAGTACTAATTACTCTAATGTATTAGGAAGGTTGAATTAGAGGAAGTGAACCCGCATTTGCGTGGAGGAATAGTGGAAAACAATTTAGGAAAAACCACCCCCAGTTCACCCGACCGAGATTCTAACCTTGATCTCCCCGTCCTCAGCGGTCGAGCTCAACACGACAAGCGCGTTAGCCAACTACGCCACCGAGGCGGGTCAGTAGTAACTGTAATAACGATAATAACATGGAGGGAGTTAGGTCTACCTTTCACAGAACTACTAATGTATGTTGTTCAAAAAATGTTTTGTTAAATAAAAACTATAGGTAATTACTGCTCTTAACCTTCTAGCCTACCTTAAGTCTCACGCTGATGGTTTTTAAAGTCGGTCGGAACGACGTGACGCTGAGAACGGAAGTAGAATAAATCTGCACTCAATGATTTAGTGAGTAGTGACACAATGTATCAGACACCAGGGTCGAGTGTTTGCTCGAGTGGGAAGAACAGCTGACGGCTATTCTCTTCCGAGAATGAAATATGGCTGTACGTGTCGGCTATTGGTTTAGTTTACAGGATATTTTTTTTAGACGAGCCCCGCTTGTATATAACATAGCACATAAACTAACAATTTAACACAATTTTAATACGTATGCAAAATAATTAATGCATCCTTTGCTAAAGCTTTTAGCTTAAATTATATAAAATCACCTGCCTCGGTGGCGTAGTTGGCTAACGCGCTTGTCGTGTTGATCTCGACTGCCGAGGACAGGGAGATCGAGGTTCGAATCTTTGTCGGGTGAACTGGGGGTGGTTTTTCCTAATTGATTTTCCACTCTCCCTCCACGCAAATGCGGGTTCACTTCCTCTAACTCAACCTTCCCAATTTCTAATCAATTAGAGTAATTAGTACTGAAAGCGTATAACCAGAACGGGTAGTAAGACGCGGTGCTAAATATTATTATTATTATTATTATTATATAAAATCGAGTCGACTTTGACAGTAAAAAGTGGTAGAAATTACTAAACAATCTAATTTTAAAATAAAGGGTTATTAAACCTGTCTTAATGCCAATGTCACTGGAAGGTGCCCAGAAACATGGAAATAATCTACATTAATAAAGTCTAGTGGTTTCTGTATACATGTATATGTATTAACTGTATATTTTACAGAGAAATTTGAGTAATTTTCAATGAGAGAGAAATCTGAAATTTGGTGAAATTGTAGAGGAACCCTGGAAGAGGTGCGCACATTTTTCAAACTTGAAAATTGATCTAAATAAAAATGGCAGTAAATTAAAACGTGATTCATTTACTCATTTTAATTCGTCGACATGCTATTTGCATTTCAAAAGCAAGTAGAACTTGACGTATTAGGTTTATGGTTTGGTTCATTTGTATTCATATTAGTTACCAAAAAGTGTTTCTTTTATGTCTGTGCACATTTTACAAATAACGTTAAGGTGGGATTAAAGAGAACACGAGAAATAATCCAGTGTTTTTGCATTTTTTATGTCAAAACAATTTTTTTTGAATGAAATAAATAAAACATTTCTCCATTACAAACAAGTTATTTAATTTTCTTCATATGGTAACCTAAAATTTTTATTAATATCAGACAAGGGTGTCCTGGAATTTAATGATAACTTTTTTCTTCATTTAAAAAGTTTCTCATCGCCACTATTCTCCTAACAAATATTCAACTAATATCATCATTTGAAAAAAAAATTATGTCTATGTTTGTACTGGAGCAATATTTGATTTATTTTGACAAAAAAAATTGCCATAAAAACTAAAAAAACACTGGCCTTTTCTCACGCCCATTTCTATCCCACCTTAAACATATTTATTTAATTTTCACTTACATTCATATAGCTTAGATATATATTCATACAAACTGATTACTACTCTAATTTTTTAAATAAACACTGTGGAGTAACACATGACATAACCTTATAAATAAAACCAATGCTTGTTAGTTCAGGTGTATTTTACTAAACAGGGCCTATGCAATGGAACCCAGCAAGCAATGGGAAAAAAATTGACGCAAATCTAATCTATGCAAAAAAGTGTTAACGGGTTAGTCTCAAGGGGTTATGTGATTCATACCAAAAATCTATTTGACACCCTGTATACCTTAAAATCGCTTTTATATTGAGGAGGCAGTTCCAGTTAAACTAGCGTTCTGTGACTTTTAATAACTCACAAGGTCAAACCTACCTTTGATAGGTTAGGGATAGATTCAAGCTGGTTTTCTCGTTTCAGCCATGGCGTATGTGTTGTTTTTATCCAGAGTGCTAAACTCAACAGACGCAGGGGTTAAATTCATTGAAGGATCAAATCAGGGGACACTGATACCAAAAAACCTTACAGTATTCACCAAAACCGTATACATACTAGAGGAATTTTGTAATTTATTTACTAAAACTAAAATTATATTAATTAATTCGCACTCTAGCCACTCTAACTTAATATAATTAAATGAAGGAAGGTGACCTGGCGGTCTAGGGTGTAAGGTGTCAGACTTCTATGCTGGCGGCCGGGGTTCAATCCTCGATCCCGGCAAATATTTATCTGATTATCAAACCCTTCCTTCTCCTCTGACAAGACGTGTATTAATAACAACTTGTGAATGTGAGGAATACCAGGCCTCCACCGTGGTTCGGATCCCACGTTAAACTGTAGGTCCTCAATTTCATCTCACAATCTACCCTTCCATTACGCATTAGCGTAAGTGCGTATAACCCGAACGGGTAGTAAGACGCGGTGCTAATAATAATAATAATAATAATAAATGACGGAAACATATTTTTATAACAAGCTAGCCCAACCTAACTAGGCCTAAACTCTTATGCATTTAAAAATTTGATGGTTTCGCTTCGTTAGGTTGGGTAGTATTGACATCAGACTGTCTTATACAGGCTTAAAAATTAGTCTAAATTAAAAGCCACCTAGTAAAGAGAAAATAAATGGTACGGAACCAGGCACTGACTTTTTTCTCTCTCTTGTTTAAAAATGGAAATATGTACTTAAAACTCGTAATATAATGTGAAACTAAATAATATACACTAGCAAACCCGAGCATAAATTACGGTATACTTAAGTCAAACATTTTTTAACTCCAGAATTTAAATGCTATAATTTTATTTTTAAAGAATTTAAGTCCTCATTTGTATATTTGGACCAATAAAAAAAAGATCGATATTGGGTCCAAAAGGGTCAAAATTTAGTATTAAAATTTTGAATTCCGGTTAAAATGTTCGACATTTTATTAGAGGTTACACATCTTATGGTTATCGTATTGCTATTAAATTTCTCATTTATAAATTTTGACCAATAAAAAAGGTAAATATTGACTATTGAATCTAAAATTATAGATCTAGGTAATTTATGTACAAACATTTCCCCTAAGAGGTCAAAGGAAGAAGAATATAAACTCTTTTAGATCCTTACTTAGCTACTTACTCTATGGAATTAGAGATTTAGTGCATTAAAACTTAGTATCTCTGTAACCAAAGCACACATAATTGTATTAATATACAATATCTCAGAAATTATTGGTTTTATAAATATATATTTCAAATAAAAAATTTGTGTTTTTAATAGTACTACAATTTTTCAACGATAAGTTATTTAGTATCTAAAATAGTTGCGGAGAAATGGAAATTTCCACTTTTGTAACGTACCCTAAAATTTATTTTCATGGGAAAGTGAAAACAACCCTTTGGTTTATAATCTGAATCAACGCCTGTACGTGAATTTTAATCGAAATTATTAAAACCAATTTTGAAAAAGTTGATTTTTTTCTCTTTTCATCCTTTAATAAACTGCTCTTAATATTAGGGTTAGACAGACACACAGACAGATGGCATTGCGAAAACTAATTTTTCGGATTCGGGGGATAATGAAACGTCGACATTCATCAACATATTAAGTTTGATTTCATTTTTTTACGATCACAATACTTTCTCTACCTGTGAAGTAGCGAGAAAGTAAAAGGTTTAACAAGCTTTAGCTGAGATAACAGAGTAATTTTTTTTAATTTATCACCACGTCTTATTACTTGTTCAGGTTATAAGACAATATTATAATTACTCTAATGGAGTAGGGATTAGGAATGAAGCATTTTAGAGGTGATCCACAAACATTTGCGTGTAAGAAGAGTGTAGAACCATTTAGGAAAAAACCACCCTTCGTAAGCACCACTAGGACTCGAGCCCTGATCTCGTCGTAATCAGCTGGTGAAACTGATAAGAAGGATGCCTTAGACAATTTGGATAGTAAAGTTTTTAAAGAAGATAATAAAGAAGTTATTTAAATCTAATTTCAACAATAAAAAGCAATAAAATTATCAAAACAGCTAAAATATTTGGGAATTATTATGCATAATTTATGTATAATGCTTAAAAATAAATATCTGGGAAATAAAGGCACGTAATACGAGTATAAATATACCTTCTCACAGTGTCAGGGATATAAAGGCACGTAATACGAGTATAAATATACCTTCTCACAGTGTCAGGAATATAAAGGAACGTATTAAGAGTTTAAATATACCATCTCAAAGTGTCAGGTATATAAAGGCACGTAATACGAGTATAAATATACCACCTCACAGTTTCAGGTATATAAAGGCACGTAATACATGTATATACCACTTCACAATGTCAGGGATATAAAGGCACGTAATACGAGTATAAATATACCACCTCACAGTGTCAGGGATATAATGGAACGTATGACGACTTGTCCACGGATTAAAGTGTGGATGTAGGAAACGCGAGGAAAGGACATTGTTTTCATAGTTTTTATATCAAATCTATTTGTTGTAAAAATATATAAAAAAGTTTCTCCTATAGAAGTATATAGTTTAATATCCTTCACATGAAAATATCAACAATTTTGGATATCTTTCATAAGCTAAGTGGCATTAACTTAGTTGAGAAACTTTTTAAATTAAAATAAAAATTTGTCATTAAATTTCAGAACACCCTTGACCGATATTCAACAATTGTTGATGAAACCATGTGAAGAAAGATAAAATATATATTGTACTGAAGCAATATTTGATTTATTTTGAACAAAAAAGTGTTTTGATATAAAAACTGCAAAAACCTTTAACTTTTCTCGTTTTCGCCTACATCCCCACCTTAATCGAACTATTGTATGTCTTATCAGTCTTACGTTTAATACCATCCTCGATTGAAGATTCATCCTCAGCCAATGGCAATGTCACCATCTTCACAATTAGGTAATCATTAGCGTACCCGATTCCCAGCTCGGGTCCTGATTCACTAAAGGCTGATAAGATGCCTTTGTGCGACTTTTAAAGCTCTGCCAGATTTCGTGTTCACTACAAAATATTAGGGGCAGTTTTTTTGCAAATTCACACTATTTATCTTATCTTATACATTAAGCCTATATATTAGTCTAATGTTCTAGAAATGAGGAAGGTTGAATTTATAGGTGGTTTACTCACATTTGCGTGGACAGAGATTGGAAACAATTTAGGAAAAACCACCCTCAGTACACCGGACCAAAATTCGTACCTGGATATTTCCGTTATCAGCGTTGTATTCTACTGTGAGAGGGACGCTTTAGACAATGCAGCCACCATAGTGGGTACTACCCTTTTCTTGATTTAATAGATTTCGAGCAAATACCACATCTGTGACTTTAGCATATCGGACGGGATCTGGTACGTGAGGTGGACTACCAAGTTGGTACTCTTTCTTAGACAGGGGCAAATTCCCAAAAACTGTTGAGTTTGCAAACTTGATATGTTCAATTTTTGGCAGCACCTATCTATGCTATCGGTTGTATTTTCACTTCACATGAAAAGGAACCAAACACCCGAGACGGGTCACCTTATGGACACATGTTTATCAAAAATTATTAACGTGAATCCAAAACAAGAATTAATTCCAGAAATTCCCACCGTTATTAAAAATAAAAGGTTTCAAATTTATGGCAAGAAAATGTGGGGATAATCTATTTCCTTAAATAAAATCTCTACTTTGTTCTTTCCTTTTTTTTGTAAAAATAAGATATTAAATTTGAATTCTTTTCCCTGAAGATGATAACAACTTAAATGTGGCCCCCTGAGTATTTTTAATTCTCAATGTGACCTTTTAAGATCAAACGAGATTGACTAAAGACCATTCGATCACCGAAGTGGGTTTAAATACCTGATAGCCTCTAGAGTCATCCCGTTATTTTGAAATCACTCTGCCGATATTTACACTCTAATTCAATAAATATCGGGTCAACATATGTTTTGAAAGACAAGGTTTGAGGTCCAACTAACCCCCCTTTCTTACCCACATTCACTTTCACACACACACACACACACACACAGTATCAAATATTGGTCCAAGAGCAAAGTTTGGTTCGTAAGCCAGGGACAAATAAAATATTTAATAGGTTCAAATATTGGAATAAAAAGTTCCCTCTTTCATCAAACACTGAGAATAAATTTAAAAGAAGGGAAATATGCTAGTTTTCGTTTAACCTCAAAAATTAACAACTGCTATCATCAACACATTATGAATAAGATCCGCGTGATAGGAAATTGACGTTAAACGTAAATAATTGCTATGAAACAATCGTGTATACTTTATCATAAATATTGTGACCACAACTTTAAAAATTCGGTCATCAGTAAACTACCTTCCAATGATTGTTTTTACTAGGAAAAAAATAACAAACATTCTTGTGTACTATACAGCCCTCTCTAAAGACCCATTTTCAACCAAAATATTATAGCCATTTTCAAAATTTTCCCTGAATTTCAAAAATTAATCAACAGAAACTACCATTAAATTAATTCCACCAACCCCCTCACCCCCAACCTAAACAAAGTAAACAGTTTTATTTGTTATACCAAACACTTCCCCGTAGTATTACAATAATTTGCCAATATGACAAAGTAAAAATAATCTTAGGTGACCTGGCGGTCTAGGGGTAAGATGTCAGACTTCTGTGCTAGCGTCCGGGGTTCAATCCTCGGTCCCGGCACAGATGTATCTGATCGCCAAACCCTTCCTTCACCTCTGACAAGACATCTTGTGAATGTGGGTAATGCCAGGCCTCCACCGTGGTTCGGATCCCACGTTAAACTGTAGGTCCTTCATTTCATCTCACAATCACCCTACCATTACACATTCGCGTAAGTGCGTATAACTCGAACGGGTAGTAAGACGCGGTGCTAATAATAATAATAATAATAATAATAATAATAATAATAATAATAATCTTAAAAATGCAAAAAATATCTTGTAGTTTGAATGAAATTCATTGATGAGTTTAAGGATATGAACTTTTAAAAGTATATAGGTCATATCCATTCATTAAATTAGTAAACCACTAAACACGTACCGGTGGGAACATCAAGAAAGACATCAGTATCCTCTGGTCATGTTTACCGGTGACGGATAGATCTAGGCTAGCCAAGTGTACTGTGCTGTATTTTCCTGGTTTAGGTTTCACTTTCTCATTTCACGCAAACGTGGGTATATTTACTCTACAATCTACCGTACTTAGTGTTTACATACGTATATCCTGGATGGGTGGTAGAACGAGTTTTTAAAGGGTTGATTTTAAACTTAGATAAAACTGGACGTTTACACCACACAAATGTTTCAGTAAATATTTTTAGTTCTTGTGAGGTTTTGCTTTCTTTCTCCAAGAAAATACTATTTACCTATGCGCCGAATTTCCCTTCTGAATCCTGTAAAATTAGGTTAAGCTACGAATATCATTAATACATAAATAATTAAAGATCCTTTATTCTATTAATAGCTTGAAAATGCATTTAGTTGTGTCTTGAAGTGATTTATTTCTATGCAAGATGTAAAAAGACATTGAAAACAAAAATGAAGTATAGTCAAAAATAAATAGATGGTATGGTGCACCGCACAGACTTTATCCAACATTTTTCATAAAATTGATATTTTACTAAAAACTTGTTAAGATTTGTGAAACGAAATAATAGGTCAAAACGATGTTGTAGAAAGACTACACCAAAGATCATAAATGAAATAATATGGACTGTTACCTACTCTATGACATTGGTTCCCAATTAACAACCAGTTAAGAACCCCCCAAGTGGCACTTAGAGATCGGTGGATCCCCCTTTTTTTCTAATCATTAGAATCTAATCTATTCTATGTATAGAAAATAGCGCTCCTCCCCTCATATTAATAAATAATGTTAGAAAACCTACAAAACTGGGAATTTGGCACAGTAAATCCGAGTCAAATATGTTTTTACATACTTTTATTTCCACACTAACGCTAGTTGAAATAATAATTAATATAATAGAAATAGTTAACACAAAAAAGGTTAGTTAGGTCTACATGAAAATGTACTAATCACTAAAAAATTAAGATTCATTCATTTGGGTCTATTATTAGTGAGATAAGTGAAACGTCTTCTTGTTTCCTATCACTTCTTGAATAACAGGCTACTTTCTATTATTAGTGAGATGAGTGAAACGTCTTCTTGTTTCCCATCACTTCTTGAATAACAGGCTACCTTCTATTATTAGTGAGATAAGTGAAACGTCTTCTTGTTTCCCATCATTTCTTGAATAACAGGCTACTTGCTATTATTAGTGAGATGAGTGAAACGTCTTCTTGTTTCCCATCACTTCTTGAATAACAGGCTACCTTCTATTATTAGTGAGATAAGTGAAACGTCTTCTTGTTTCCCATCACTTCTTGAATAACAGGCTACTTTCTATTATTAGTGAGATAAGTGAAACGTCTTCTTGTTTCCCATCACTTCTTGAATAACAGGCTACTTTCTATTTCTATACTTGTTTTCCTTGTAGCTCTGAGCAGGTGGGTAAAGAGGAGAGGAAGCTTTCTATTGATTAAGATTAGGCTTACTGTTGTTTAATTATTATTTAACTTTTTATTTTGTTAAATTTTGATGGCTATCGCGGACCCTTAGGAACATCTCACGGACACCCCCTCCCCCCCCTCTAGGGGGGGGGGCCATCTCTTGGGAACCACTTATCTATAGCATTTAATGAATCAGGAACACTGTTACAAAAAAAAATGAGAAGAGAGAAACATATTTGACCACCAAAGAGTATAAGAATTCATTTTCAAAGACCTGAGTTAAAAAGTATATTTGCTAGTATCTAGGAAATTGTTTGTTTTATAAAAATATATTTCAAATAAAAGATTTGTATTTTTAATAGTATTACAATTTTACAATGATAAGTTTTTTCTACCGCAAATATATGCAGAAATTATGAAAATCAGAAGATTTCCCAGTGTCAAATAACCTCAAAGTCATTTTACTGGGTAAATGAGAATCGCCATCTTGATTATTATGATAAACATTGTCCAGATATAAAATTTAATCAAAATCGTTAGAGCAAATTTTGATCAAATATATTTTTTCACTTTTTGCCCTCTAGTAAAATATCCTTAATTTTAGGGTTAGATATCTAATTCCAAGCAACCCACGGGGGGGCCTTGTGAACACCCCAGATACCAAGTTATAGTCCAATCGGTAAAAAAAGGTTTTGGCTCCAGCCTGAGGTAGGGCCTACAGACAGACAGACAAACTACATTGCGAAAACATTTTTTTTTTCAGGGAATCATGAAACGTTGACATTTATCAAAACCTCGAATTCAATTTTTGTTTTGTACCATCACAATATTTCCTCTACAAGGTGTCGAGCGAGAGAAAGTAAAAAGAGAGAAGTTACATTTTCTTCTGTCCGCTACACTAGATAGAAATAAACGCCTTTCCTAAATTTATGGAACGGGAATTCAAGCGTGTGTAAAAAGTAACGTGGAAGATCATTACAACAGGTTGTCTCGTTAAGAGGGGTGTAAAGGTTTTGCAACATCGCTGACATCACAAAACGCCAGAAACACCTGTTCCAACTTACGGACCTAGATCTTGTACACATCAATCAATCAATCATTCATAAGAGTACGGTTAATTATTCTCTGTCACACTATTAATCACCAACTTTTACTAGAAGAAGTATCTCTTAAACTATGTATTTATCATTCAAGTGAACGGTACAGGGGAAAAGGGGGTAAATATAATTTTAACTCTGTTTTTATAGAAAAACCTTTTTCTGGCAAAAATAAATAAAATATGAATCCAATAGCAACGTTTATCTTAATTTTCTTCACATGGTGATATCAACAGTTGTTGAATATCTGTCATGAGCATAGCGGCATTAGGTTAGAAACTTTTTAAACCTTACAGATATTCAACAACTGTTGATATCCCCGTGTGGATAAAACTAAACTAAACATTTCTACTGGAACAATATTTTATTTATTTTGGACAAAGAAATATTTTTATACAAAAACTTCCAAATCACTGACCTTTTCTCGCGCCCCCTTCCACCTCACCTTTAGTGTTTGTATTAGTTCATTTTTAAATTTTTCTTGTTTGCTCATACAAAATTCAAATTTTCAATCATATTGATTTGGTTTTTTTCAATGAGCCATTCCATTCGAGTTTAAGTAAATGTTGCCCTGTACTTAGTATAGCGGCGCACTTGAGGCGTACTAAGTCTGAATATGAAACTGGCCCCAACGGAATAGCCATTATGTATCAGTTTATGTTACATTTGAATGAATAATATCATGAATGCTTTATATAAAATGATCGATAAATTGTATTCATTTGTTTGAAACATTCTATATACCTTTTATTAAAATGTACGTTTGAATTTGTATCACCAAACCAAATAGTTAGTGATTGGCCCACTTTGACAGTCATTATTATACTTACATACGAGCAAATAATTATTTTTTCTAAACTTTTATACCGATTTATTTACGTAACTAAAGTTTTTAAATAAAACTAGTCGTATCCACGCAGATGTGGGAAATATTCCCTCTAAATCCCAACTTTCCTCATTCGTATCCCCACTAGTGTAAGTATACGATTAACACAGATGTGTAGTAAAACGCGATGCGAAAAAAAATTGATAGATTTTATCCACATCTTCCACACTAATTAAATCTTACTATTCCGATTATAAAATAGCCCTATGAGGTCATCCTTAACCCTTAAATGAGCCCCAGGTGGTCATTCCCGGGCTCAGTAATAGATCAAGAAAGTCATTCCTAGCCACTCTAATCCTTCCCCAAAAAATTCAATCCTAGCACCATAAAGTACCCCAGTTAGGAGTTTTAAGACATAAAAAACAGGTCATAACTCTCAACCCCATAGGTAGCCCCAGGTAGACATTCCCAACCACCACTACCCATCCTCTTCCTCCTTTAAAAAAAGTAGGTAATTCTTAAACACAAATATAGCCCCAAGAAACCCAACCTAACCCTAAACAAATCTCAGGTCATTGTTCTTACCCCCCCCTAAAAAAAAACCATGTGGTCGTTCCTAAAAACAAAAATAACCCCCGGTGGTCGCTCTCAACCCACAAAAAAGATGTGGTCGTTCCTAAAAACAAAAATAAACCCTGGTTGTCGTTCTCAACCCCAAAGAAAAACCCATGTGGTCGTTCCCAAACACAAAAAGAGACCCAGGTTGTCGTTCTCAACCCCAAAGAGAAACCCATGTGGTCGTTCCCAAACACAAAAAGAAACCCAGGTTGTCGTTCTCAACCCCAAAGAGAAACCCATGTGGTCGTTCCCAAACACAAAAAGAAACCCAGGTTGTCGTTTTCAAATACAAAAAGAAACCCATGTGGTCGTTCTCAAACACAAAAAGAAACCCAGGTTGTCGTTTTCAAATACAAAAAGAAACCCATGTGGTCGTTCTCAAACACAAAAATAAACCCAGGTGGTCGTTCTCAACCCCAAAAAGAAGCTCATGTGGTCGTTCCCAAACACAAAAAGAAACCCATGTGGTCGTTCCCAAACACAAAAAGAAACCCATGTGGTCGTTCCCAAACACAAAAAGAAACCCTGGTTGTCGTTCTCAGTCCCAATAAGAGCTCCAGGAAGTTGTTCCTAGCACTAATTATAACCCCAGGAGGTCGTAGCCAGCCCCAAAAGTAGCCCTAGGCCGTCTTCTCCCTACCTGTTATGAGCCAGAGTTCCTTGAGACACTCCTCCCTGGACTGTTGAATGTGGCTCCTCTGCTCCAGCTCGTATCCTGCCTCCAGGAACTCGAAGAGGATAGCTCCCAGGAGGACATAGCCGACGACGAGGGCGAACAGTCCGAGGTTCGAGAACAGGTGACCAAAGAACACACGGAGACAACGCCGCACACGGGCCCCTTGGCACTCGTCGTGTCGGCCGTGCGACGGGCGCGAGGGGGTCTGGCTCGGCGTGGCGGCGGGCATCGGCCGTCAGACTGGACCGGCGTCGCGTCGCGTCGCGTTTCGGGGGGGCACTCGCGGGTTCCCACTCTTTCAGCGAGGGAGAGAGGAGACCGGCGTGACTCGGAGCGCATGTACACTTCAGGTCCGCGTCGTGTACACTGGCGCGTCGCTATACGCTGTGTTAAGTTGCGACACCCGACGCCGACGCCGCCACACACCCACACACATGCACACAAGTACGCACACTTACTCCCTCTATTCCGTCTTTGCATCGCCCTTTCTCGTGTCTTCCCTAATATCATCGGACTTCTTGATTATTGCCCTTACATTTACAGCTCGTACATTTTTACAATTTAATTTAAGGGAGGCGTAGGGAAAAATAAAGGCTAAGGGTAGAAAATGTACCCACATTCGCGTAAAGAAACAATGCGATAGTCACAATTTATAACTCGGCAGGGGTATTTTTAAGTTTGCAGTCACCCGCCTCAGTGGCGTAGTTAACTAACACGCTAATCAAGTTGAGCTAGACTGCCGAGGATGGAGAGATCGAGGTTCGAATCTCGGTCGGGTGAACTGGGGGTGCTATTTCCTAAATACTTGTCCACATTTCCTCCACGCAAATGCGGGTTCACATCCTCTGAATTCAACCTTACCAATTCCTAATCCATTAGAGTAATTGGTGACCTGGTGGTCTAGGGGTAAGGTGTCGGACTTCTGTGCTGGCGGCCGGGGTTCAATCCCCGGTCCCGGTACAGATTTATCTGATTACCAAACCCTTCCTTCACCTCTGACAAGACATCTTGTGAATGTGGGGAATGTCAGGTCTCCACCGTGGTTCGGATTCCACGTTAAACTGTAGGTCCTCCATTTCATCTCACAATCACCCTACCATTACACATTAGCGTAAGTGCGTATAACTCGAACGGGTAGTAAGACACGGTGTTAATAATAATAATAATAATAATAATAATAATAATAAGAGTAATTAGTACTTAAGAGTACAACCATAACAAGTAGTAAGACGCGGTGCTAAATAAAATAAAAAGTTTGCAGTCAATGGGACTAGGCCCGTTCTCTCTGCTACCCACAACCACTGTTATAAGCAAGGCCGGATTTTGATGACATGTCATCTTTATATTCTTTCATCACAAACAATGCTCATAAGTCCTACATACATTCTGTTCATGATCCTCTGCTTGTAGAAATGTATATTTTAAATTTCATTTTTTGTTATTTTGGATTTTTTGGGGTAGTTTTTAGGCTTCTTAGAGACTTAATTTAAAGGCATTCATGTTGATTAAGTATATTTTTAATACAATCGATATTTTGTGAAGGCATAGTTTTTGTACTACTCAGTTGTCGGAGTGAGAAGATAATGGAGGCAATGAGCTTTGTGTACTCTTTGCTTGTTTGGTTGTAAAATACACTTTCCTGGTGAGACTGCAGCTAGGCTGGAGAGGGTTGCGTTGGGAGGGGGAAGTTATTACTTCTCAAGAAGGTTTTTTGTAAACCAATGTTATATTCAACAGAATGAAAGAGTTTAGCTATTAAAGGCTTTTCATTGCATTTTGCATTGGTAAAGTGACTGTTTGATAAAGTCGTTCGTATTTTAAGGTCTTTTTTGAAAATTTAAAGTCATTTCTATAGGATTTTAGGTCATTTTTTTATTATATATAGGTCATCAAAATCCGGGCCCTGGTTAAGGAATGTTTCACTTTCTTCGTGTTCTACGACACTTCTCTTTCCTACCTACAGCCACTTCTATAAGTCTGGTTCACTCTTTCATTCTATGTTCTATACTATATTTCTCCTACTCACAATTTCTGGATTGGGCGAGACAAAACTACAACTTAGCGAGCTCATATATACCGTAAAAATTCCCCTTTAATTATGGAAATATCTAAAGTATCTGTATTTTGGGCAACACATCTTATGATGTACTTTTGACGACAAAGCAAAATTATTAATATCTCTTCAACATAATTTATTTAGCTTTGAAAAGTTATTTCGTGAGACCTGAAAAACGGAAGGTTATATTTGTCTGACCGTCTGGAAGGTTTCAACCTTCTAGCTCGCCTAAATGTTTGCCCACATAAATCTGTTGCTATTTCAAACAACTAGTTTTGATTGAATAACACTAGTCCTCCCGTAAGAAATATACCCATTAAATCTCTTCAAGAGAAATAGCTTGGAGTCACTGATTTTTGAAAATGTGATTATGTTTTAAATAGTTTTAATGAGGTTGCTAAAAATATAAACTTACTTAATACTCTTTCATACTATTAATAAAATATTAAAAATATTTTATATATAACATGATATTTTATCAATTATATGTTACATTTTTTTGTAAATGGATGCCCTTGAAGGTGAGTAGCTGTATGTATTTTTTTAAATCATATATATATATATATATATATATATATATATTTACAACATAAACTTTACTCAAATTCATAAGTGGATTTAAAGAATTTTTTTTGGACCAAAACTATGTATATTAAGATGGTATGGAAGGGGACGCAGGAAAAATCCAGTGTTTTTGAAGCTTTTATGGCAAAAATTAATAAAATATTCTAGTACAAACAGAAAATAATTGTATTCATATGATGACCTCAAAAGCTCTTGAATGTCTGTCAAGGGTGTCCTGGAATGTAATGACAAGTTTTACTCTTCATTTAAAAAGTATCTCATCCCAACAACTGATGGCATCAACATGCGAATAAAATTAAGCTCTATATTTATACTGGGGAAATATTTGATTTATTTGGTAACTAAAAAGATTTGCCATAAAAACTTCAAAAACATTTTAGTATTTTCTCACGTCCCCCCACCTTAATAAGCCTACCTACACAGGAGAGAGTATAGTTCTGGTCCAAAAAATATATTTTTTTAAATTTTGCCATGAAGTTTAGTTTTATTATTGTTGAAAACAATATTGTTGCTATTTTAACACCATATTCTATTTTGCACATATCAAACACTTTATTTCAAGATTTTATTTATTTATTTCCAAACTTTGTGAATGTATTCTAATGCCGATCGCTTTTCTCCTATTTTATAAAATTCTCGTATTCATAGTTGTGTGTGGAATCAATTTATTTTCCAATTTTCTATTCATGTTAATACAGGTACATTTCGCTTTATTGATTTTATTTTATTTTCCTCTAACGTAAAGATGAAGCTGTTAAATATCCCCTGCGTTAAAACGTATGAACCCTAATTATTGTATGAGGCGCCTAACAACACCATAAATAATTGTCAACGTAACAGCACTACTAACATTTTTTACTGAATATTTATAATGAATAATAAAACCTCCCGACCGTCTCTACAACAATGCTATATTCTACTACACCACAAACTTGAGACACCCATTTGTGTACAATGATTTTTGTTTGGCTTCTACTTTTTATACCCTTTAACTCTAATAGTTGTGCCATTACTACATTAGGTTTAACTATAATTAATATCATTTATATTATATTCTGAAAATTGAAAAATGACACCTGGACACGGGAATCGAACCCAGGACCTTCGGCTTAGTACGCCAATGCTCTTACCACTGAGCTATCCAGGATTCGTCCTGTGCTCATGGTCATTCTTCACTCATAATTTAAGGCAGAGTCATTTATATTATTTCAATCATCTGAATTCTAAGCCTAAACGAAAATGTTGATTAGGTATCGCCAATTTTTTTAGTCATTGCCAAAAATGACTAGGCAAAGGTAGATTCCCTTGTAGGTCGCCACTCTATCATGGCTGTGTCTGAATAATCCACCTTTGTGCACTTGCGCAGTTTATTTGCTAGAAAATTGCAATGGCGTTCACTTAAAAGGCCAGAAATCGTTTTTTATGGTGTTTGAATTCTCTTGAAGTGTGCTGATGCACCACTTACAGCGAACTTTATTAAAGGGCACATTAGATGTTCCCCTTATCGCGCATTTTAGTTAAACTAGTGTTTTAAATGTAATATATAAACTTAAACTGTTAAATGAATAATTTGTAATGCTGTGTAATTTATTCATTTATATTTGTCAGAAGGCTAAAATTATTTCTGTAGCATAAAAATCTTTTTTTTTAGTAAATAGATTTTTTAGTTTAAAAATGTTTTTTAATTATTAATAATATTTAAAAGTATTTTCCTTTATTGATACAAGAAATTTATTAACACGAAATTAGCAATCTACATTTGTATTGCTAAGGGCCACTGTTTCAATGTCAGGTTTTGTCGAGGTTAAATTATAACCTCAGCTTAATATGTTTATTACCTGTTTCAATGTTAAGTTATCACATAACCTGAGCTTAAGAATTCAGGTTTCACTAACTCGAAGACGGTATATAGGTTGGTGAGTAAACCTCAAGTCAATTACCGGATATAACAACATGGCCACCACACTGTCAGCTGACTGTTCAAACATTACAAAGTGTGTTGTTGGATATAGTTAAGATAAAGTTTAATTATGCTATTGGATTCAGATTCAGATATTTTTGATATGCTGGAGTATTTCAACAATTGTAAAAATACTACATTTTGAACAAGAAATAATAATTATTTTGAAGAATTTGTTGAGGTAGATTAAAGTTATAGACTTAAGAACACTATTGCCACTGACTTGTTAGAGATTATTGGAGATAATTTTGAAAGATAACAAATGAGAGCCTAGCTATTGGAGTTATAAAACAAATCAATGAAAAATAAATAGAATTATGGTGATCGTTAGGATTAAACCAAATATTAATTAAATATTATTTTATGATTGAATAGTTTGGCCAAAGGAATATGAGAAGGCCTAGCCTATATTTTGGCAGCCACTCATATAAATTGAAGAGTGGGCCTTTACAATGCTTTATTTATTTAAACATTGCATATTTATTTGGAAAAACAACTTTTACTAGTATTTTTAATCCCTTTTTTGACCACTTCATAAATGTCTATAAGGCATTCACGAGCTAAGTTTACCTGAATGATAGCTCGAAATGTTACTAGAAGTAATCCCTAATATATCACTACGCCAGCAGCTGACATCTATCACTTTGGATGACTGTAATGAAACCAGATGGTAATATATTAATGTGATAGTTAACCACGGTACACTAGCCCCATGACTTCTTTGGTGCTGACTGGCAGCTCACAGCTGACTTCTGACACTCAACATTTAGGTATATACCTAAATTTTGACCGTCAGAAGTGACAGCTACTAAACATAGGTTTTTACAGATCATTTGGTCCGGCGTAGGTATACATAATTTGGTCTGGTAACTTTTCAAAGCTGTCAGTCAGCACCAAAGAAGTCATGGGGCTACTGTAGTTTAGGCCAATATTATTTATATATTTATTTGAGGTCGGACACAAAGTTTATTTATAGTTTTATTCCACTTAAAAAAATATTCACACCACTTTCACAAAAACTTCTAACGAACATAGCCTCAAAATGGCGACTGACGAATTTAAACCATATGATTGAACATAACGGTAAACAAGTTTTTTACAATGATGCGGACACGCAGTTGATGAAAATACTTTATTCAGTTAAATATTTCAAAATACGATAAAATAATCATAAAATCATGTATTGTATGTAAAAAAATGACAACAATTTTCTCTTTTCCAAGTAAATACGATGCCTGTATTAAAAGGTATTGATATATGCACTATATTACACAAAATCAGTAACGTTCCATAACTAAAAATAAGTTTTTTTAATTATGTTTAAAATATTGTTTCGAGTTGGACAGAAAGAAATTATTTAAAAAAATGAAATAGTATGAGAAAACTTAAGTTTACGTTATTTTAAATGTAATATATAACAGGTAATTAAAGATCTTTACATTTATAACAAAACTGTGATCTTTTACAAGTGTTGGCAACCCAAAACCTAAAAATATGATTTTCGAACTGTCATCCAGGTAAAAACCTATCGTTAATGGAATATAGGCATATTTGTACTAGGTTCTTTACCCTACAATTATTAAAGTTCCACATGAAGCATGAACCTATTCGTTGATTTTAAAAAAAGTATTCACGCACAGCTCTGGTAGCCTAGTGTTTAAAAACTAAAATCGTAGTGACTATGTTGGACCTTCTTGCAACTAATGGCCACGCCTATGCTCTTTAGTGTAAAATATTTTCCTTTTTTCTGTACTATTTTTACTCTAGGGGGCCTACTTATTAGTGTAATAGTTTTGGGAGAGAATTGACCATGTTTTCCATGAAGGCCCAGGCCTAGTTGTATTAAATAGCTATACTGTGGTATCATAATTAAAGTTTCACTTGAAACCTAAACCCAGTTATTGAGGAAAAAAACATTCACATCCAGCCGGTACTTATTTAAAAATAAATAAAGTAGGCCTAGTTGTTTAAACAAATCAACACTAATACATAAAATTATGATTCAGTAGAAAAACAAATTTTACTTGAATTTTGTAATCCTTTTTCTAACACTTCATAAAGGCCAAGGTCCAGTTGTTTTACATAGCCTACACTTATTAAAGTTTCACTTAAAACCTGAACCCAGTCGTTGAAAAAAACGTATTCACAAACCGGTGTGGTAACCTATAAGTTGATGGTGCATAAAATCCGGTATATATAAGCCACTCTTATTTGTACAAAATAGCAAGTAGTAAATTATTGTATACAATAATTTCCCTGTCAAGGATACATAGAATTATATCATACCTTACTCATATTATAATTATTCGAAAACCTTTTAGTGTTTGCAACATTTAAACAACTCACTAAAACCATAGAGAAACGTAGATATTAAACTGATGTTCAAAATTTTAATTTGAGTTGTCTAGGTTTAAGATAGTGGTAATTACCGGCTTATTAAAGTATTACAATATGCAATTAGTAATCCTTTTTAATTTCATAAACTATTCTAAGCTGTCAAAACCTAATATTTCAAACATTATTAACACATTTTTCTCGAAATATTAGGATCCCGCTCAGCGATATGGCAATACCCCGTGACTTGGGTGAGTTTTAATTTAATCGTTTATCATAACAAATAATTATTTTATTTTGGTTTTAGCTTAAATCGATCCTCCAAATCCTTTTGAGTATAAGGATTTCGTTACATTATTATTTATTTACTAGTTCATATAAAAAAGGACCTTATTTGTACTTGTTTTTGCGCACCCTCCAACCCCTTTTTTAAACACACTAGTTTATTCTTAGGCAGGATAAAATAAATAATTAAACCTATTAAATAGATTTTGAAATAATATATTAGTTTTTGGAGGGAATATTAGTATATAACATATTAGTAAAATGTGTCTGAAACATGCAAAAGACTCGCAAATGTATTTAAAATTAAATTAGATAATGTATGTTAACGCATTTCAGCATTCATTTATTCCCATTTCCCCTAACAAATATTTTGTTCAAGTGACATTTGAGTAAAAAATATACTACCAACCTCTGCATCCAACAAATTAACTCCAAGTTAACTAACCTCCACATAGAAAGCCATTCAAACAATAAACTAAGTTAACCTGAAGTTTTAGCTCAGGGTTATATTAAACCTCAGTTTAGTGCGTTATTGAAGCCTCGGCCTTAAGTACTTTAAATATTCACGCCTACATTCATCTACTAATTTTATAACACCTCTATAGAGTGCACATGTGGAACAAAACTATCAAAAATTAAACTCATTATCATGAAAACATTAATTTCATAAGTGGGCACCAGGTAGCTCAAAGTGTGCCATGCTGTCTGAAAATTGGCATGCACCCTGCGCCCTTTAAGGTGCCAGAAACGTGTCTTATTAAGGTTTGCAAGTAAAGTGCACAAGTGCGGACAATTCAGACTCGGCCAATATTATTTTCTGGAGCCAAGCTTGGGAGCTCAGTTGAAGGAGTTGTTAACTCAATCACATATCGATCTTGAATACACCTAAGTGCTCAAGATCTCAATTTATATTGTTCCCATAGGTGTGTTCACTTTTTTGGAATTCGGTTATTTTCAGATTAATTTAAATAAACCATTTTTAATTATAGTTTTACTTTACAAACTGAATACAGCTGTATGCGAGCTGAATTCTTTGTTTCAATCATCCATCCAAATTGTATAATTTAAAAATATATTTAAGTCAAATAATTTCATAGATAGTAGTAGTAACAAGCTATTTGTAAATAAATCAAACAAAATACCTATTATTATATGCTTTTATATGAGGATTATTTTTATTTTATTATTTATTTATTTAAAGATTAAACTCAACGAATTTGATTGTCATGTGCCACACTACAGAATTTGATATTAATCTGCTTGGGCCATGATTCACCTTTCTTAACACTTTAATCTATTATTTTTATTTAATATACGAGTGGAATAACTTATCAGTGAGCTCTATATACTAATTGGAGAAACAAGAATCAGCTTTGCAATTAGCATTCGATATTGTTGTCTGGTAGAATCTGAGGGGAATAACTCTGAATTTGATATTTTTGTCCCTATGGCACCAAATAGTCACCTTTATTAATATGTTTAAATAATTATGTAACTTGTCAAAATATGTTTTCTTTTTGCTGAGGACAAAATATGTTTCAAATAGCTTATTAAAGCTTATTTATTAGCATGCCAGTTGACTCAACAAAAATACAAAACTAAGTATTGTATTAAAATCTCAATTATTATAGATTGTATGACGAACTTTGTTTAAACCTCTATAACAACATAATTTAGGTTAGAGAATCTTCGGGCTTATCTACAAAGCTCATCTTTATTTTGAAATGTTATAAGATCATGAAAACCTCTTACAACAATTTATCTTAAAGCATTGGATCCAAACTAAAAGATAATATTTGAAGCCTACAACACACAGTGTCGTTTGTAGTGAGTATTTTACTATATATATTTTTATAAATTACGACCTATCAAAAGATACAATTCCAACTTTGTCTAATTTTTCCAAGCATATCTGAAAAACAGAAAAAGAAGCGGATAAATCTAGTACAACACACACACCTAGGTTTGTTGAGGTAAAGAAGAGCCCCAACCAGATTTTTAACATATTTATTTTCAATGTATGTTGAAAAATAAGTTTCTTGAACACCCTCCCGTACCGTTGGGAAAACTTATTTACATTATTAAAACCACCCCTCTCCCCTTCCACTAAATAAATACTTATCGTAATAACAACTAAACTACTTTATTTCAGGAAAGATAAAGTACATAGTACCTTATATAGAGAGCATATAAAAACTAATTTAATTGTTTGTTTTGTATAATATGTGTCCAATCAGGAAAGATAAAGGACATAGTACCTTATATATAGAGCATATAAAAACTAATTTATTTGTTTGTTTTGTATAATGTGTCCAATCAAAGGGGATTATTATTACATACTTAAGAATACAAAGATTTGAATGATACAAGGATTTATAAAGTTTGTTAGTATTTTATAGTTATACAATGATCACACATTTTACTAAGATCACAATAAAGCCGTAAAAACGTAAATATTGACCAACTTTTATGTTGAATTAGGTTCTTTGCTTTGTAATGTTGAACCATGGTCCTTTGCATATTATGTAAAAATCATTGGTGTTAGAGGAATGAGTCTTATATCAAAATAAAATTCAGTTCATGTTTATCATTTTGTATACTTATACTTCTCATTTATCTTAATTAGAAAAAAACTTTTACACAAAGTGAAAATTTGTCTGCACTAAAAACCTCATTATAGTTCTTTCATTTGAAAACAAATTTTCAAAGCAAACCAATTGGAATATGTCTTTTATGGTTTTTATAACAAATTCTAAAAAAAAACTACTGTGATTGTCCGTAGTTTACGATACATGGTGATTTATGTTTTAGGATTTTCGAGTATTTTATCACGGTAAATCATTGATCTCTATAATATAACTGGATGGACATACACTTAGCTTAGGACAAAAGCGTGACGCTCAAGTTGATCGTCGGCTACACTGTAGGGGGACAGATTTAACGGTTTCTTTCAGTGTTCTTATGCAAAAACATGTCTCTGATGAATAAAAGTTTTTATGTTTGAAAATAGTGAAGTATTATATCACACTTTCCTGAAGAAACATTTACATTAAAGGATATACAATTCAGTTTTACAGTTAATGCTATACAAATATGAATACAATCTTTAACATATTTAAATATGAAGTTTTCATCAAAATTGTTTACAGTCTCCCAAGACTACACTTATATTTAAAGTTGATTACTAGTTTGTATATTGACTATTATAAGCTATTATATTGGAAGTTCGATCAATATAATGAATAAGGTATCTTAAAACTTAATTATATTTGTTTGAATGACTGTAGTTTCCATACATCCAACCTATCACTTAGGTTATAGGCTTGTAGAAAGCAAAAATTATATTACCATTTTTTTTAAGTTGGTTCATAATTTGTATATTGCCTTCATAAACCATATTATGTTGAAAGTTCGATAACTATAATGAAACGAGTTAGCTAAAAACTTTATTACATTTGTTTGAATGACATATTTTGTGTAGAGGTCTTACGTTCATATGATAATTTAGGTTATAGGCTTATAGGAAGTACGGTATCTACAAAGCCCTGAATTTAGTAATAATCCCAATCTGTAAGGTTTTAGTTCGTTCCATAATACTATCATATATTAATATGTATATATATATGGGTAGGATAAACATCCATTTAGAACGGAAGTAAAAATTTCCTCCTGGAAGTTCTTTTATCCTAGCTAAACACAACTATAGGGTTGGATTCTGGTACGAAATAAAGCCTTACAAGCTAGCTTCCTTCAAAAATCATCGTATATATTGGGCTACATCAACTTATTAGAAGAAAAAATTAACCAGTATCAAACTTTGATATGCTATCCAAAGCTTTTACTAACATATTTATTTCATTTAACTAATCACACATTGATGTATCTTATATATTCAATCAAATAAATTTGAACTATGTCAAAAAACCACATTGCCTTGTGAGGGTGTAAGAGAGAAAGAGATACCCGAAAGTTTTATGGTATGCAGAAAACAGTTCGAAAATTTCAGCCACAGATGTACAACAAGTTATTTTATAGATATCAATGCGGTAAGCATGATGCCATTTGGAATTTACCTGCAAGAACTTAAAAATGTGGCCGTCTTGCACGCTCGTGTCGTGAATTCAAATATCGTCTGCACTTTGCACGGAGCCTACAAGGCTATAAGTAATAACCATAATGAATTATAATTAAGATATGAAATAACCTGTAAAAAAAAGTCAAATCATGTTAACCAAACAATATTTAACTATTTTAACATAACTTTATTTTTGAAGTAGGATAATGAAAACTGATTGGTACTATTTAAAGCGGTAAATTAGCATGATACAAACTTTGATCTCTAGCTACAAACATTATTAATGCATTGATCGATCAAAGTTTCTGAATAGGTTTGTGTGGTAAACTATTTGTTTGATTTTATACTCAACCAATACGCATGCGCACATGATACTGTTCATTTTGTCGTGATCTTTCTAGTTTTCAAAAAAAAAAATCATAATAAAAAACATGTAAAATGGTTAATGCTGTATTCTAGAATTCGTAGTGCATTTAAGCAATATTAATACGGTTGTTTTTTGTATTGCATCGTAAATTAGTGTTTTGATTGACCTAAGAGCAGTACTATTATTATAAACATTAAAAATGAGCACCATACTTGACAAAATTGCAGGTATCGAAGCCGAGGTAAGTGGATGCGTGGCATAGGCTACATAACCTCATAATATATTTTTTTACAGACTTAAAAAAATAGGTAATTTGATTCCATCTTTTCGATGAACTTCTAAAATAACTTTAGTTTGTAATTTGTTTTCAAACATTATTAGCTGAGATTTACATATAGAGCCTAGTACTATAGTTTTAACTATGTATTTCCCAAAGTTTAGCATGGTCATGTGTTTTTGATAATAGATACAAGACTGGTGTTGGAAACAAATAAATAATTGATCTTTAATTAAGTGCTTTGTTTATTTATAAAATTATGTCTAATTATTAATGTAAATATCTGTTAAGATGGCAAGAACCCAAAAAAACAAAGCAACGGCTGGTCATCTCGGTCTTTTGAAAGCTCGGCTAGCCAAGCTGAGGAGAGAATTAATCACTCCTAAAGGTGGTGGTGGAGGCACTGGAGAAGGTTTTGATGTGGCCAAGACTGGCGATGCAAGAATTGGATTTGTAGGTAGGTTCTTCCATTATATTGGCTAAACTAGTTTAAGGGTACAGTACGTTTTATCCCTCTTATTCTTGGCCATTTATTTGATGAAATAACCAAAAAAGTTTAAAGTAAATAAAAAATTCCACTTACCTAAGTGACTGCTTATCTGTTGGCTATTCTAGAACTATTTGAACACATTAAACTAAACCCCAAACATAATTTATACCTTTTATAAGAAGGCGTAAAAAACCTTCTAGGCCTTTACAATAACAACTACAATTAACTTTACCCCATAATAAATTTAACTTCAAGCTATTTGACTTGATGTAGGTGATCATTAGTAGGCTATCCATGGCAACTAAATTCTAGACGAAGTAAAACATAATATTGATGATGTCATGGAAATAACACAATTAAGCCCTAGTTTATAATAATTATTATGACACTTTCCCAACTCAACCTAATTTTTCATGTGCTGATAAATTAAATTTATAATTTAGATAAAATAAACTAGGCTTATTCACTATATTATTATTATTATAAGCACCGCGTCTTACTACCTGTTTGGGTTATACGCACTTACGCTAATGTGTAATGGTAGGGTGATTGTGAGATGAAATGAAGGACCTACAGTTTAACGTGGAATCCGAACCACGATGGAGGCCCGGCATTCCCCACATTCACAAGATGTCTTGTCAGAGGTGAAGGAAGGGTTTGGTAATCAGATAAATCTTTGCCGGGACCGAGAATTGAACCCCGGCCGCCAGCATAGAAGTCCGAAACCTTACCCCTAGACCGCCAGGTCACCGACCCTATTCAATATAATAATTAAACGTGGATGTTAGGCCTACACATCATACAATGATATCTACTTTTTTAAGACCTTTTAAGTACCTTTTTTCTTTTTAAATTCAATTTAACATTTTTATTCTTAAAACTTAGGTCTGTCATCTTTGCAGGCTTTCCATCGGTTGGAAAGTCGACACTTCTCAGTACATTGGCCGGAGTTTATTCCGAAGTAGCAGCCTACGAGTTCACCACGTTGACAACAGTGCCAGGCTGCATAAAATACAAAGGAGCCAAAATTCAGGTAAACCATCCTTAAGCTTGGTACACGCGACACAATTCATTATTTGAAACATGTTTTTAAGAAATATTACTTACAACATAAAATATAAATATTCTATCTACCATAATGTATTCATGCAACTTTTAATGTTATCTTTAGTAATCACTTTTGAAAGGTAATACAGGGTGTCTACAAATATAGGAAATCCCGGTAATATGCCTACTTTAATTTAAATTTAAATACAGTGAAATCTCTTAACATTGGACGCCTTCTGGGATAAAAAAACATGTATGTTATAAAGTAGTCTTTGTTATTTGTGAAAATGAATACTAAAAAAAAATCATAGACCTTGAACAATGTTTAATTTAAATGAACCTATATGCTGTGTATGTAACTACAACAATTTAATTACTGCATTATGCAATATTGTAAGATGCAAGATAATTGTGACAAGAGAATAAATATAATATGTAGTTTACTGTACAGTTTGCATTATATACAGAACTATACGCAAATAAAATCAAATGTTGACAATAGGCTTTATTTACTGTACCGGTAAGCTTATATGTGTTAGAAACGTTCATTATTGAGAAGCTGTTTTCCCCTAATAGGGCCCCTATATGATCAGTCAGACTGACAGTATGCCTCGGTATCTACGAGATTGTACACAATCAATCTTTGCATCATTACTTTTATCAGTCTCATCTCCTGCATGCAATGAGCAATAACATGGATGGAAAGAAAATGGCATTGCATTGATCATATTATCATTGGTTGTCTTTTTTTTTAGCTCTCTACGCTAGTTTAATCGCAACACTTTAATTTTCTTTCTTACGTCCTCATGTTTTGCATATGGTTTCATTTTTATGTGTATAGCTAAAAGATTAACTAAGGACAAATTTCTTATGTTCTCATTGTGCTTGGCATTTGAGGTGTCCCACAATTCTGGCATGGCTTCACAAAGCTCTATGAGATCTATTAAAACCTCCACATGCTCTGGGTGTTCCACATTTTCTGTGACCACGACTGGGGCACTCACGTCTACTTGTTTCACGTCGATGTTTGTTACCGAGAGTGAAGAAAATACATACAAGCGTGTGCACATCATCACTCTTACTGTCAGTAGTACTGTCTGTCTCTCCCACCATTTTCAAGACTGATGGACTGATAATGACGTGATCAAAAAATTTGTATCACATCAGTATTTTCGTAGATCCGTCCATCAGTACTACCCCTACACGATCAGTAAGACTGTCATTATTAATTTATTATTACTGACAGTTTGATTGTTCGTGTAGGGCCCCTATAAGAGCCAATGTTATTCAATGCATGCTTCTATCAAGTGGGGATACAAGCACACAGCTGTGTCTACTGTTGTAAAGTAATTTTGAAATAATAATATTTATTTATTTGAGGTATTTAGCTAAGACTTTTTGAACCGAGTGATTATATCAGCACACGAGAATTTCTTTGAGCAAAAACAAATGGTCCTACTAATTTTGCCGAGAAATGTATTTTCGCATACTTTCCAAGGTCCTCTTGCATGTCACAATCGATGTGGGTCTGACGGCTATACTCTAACCTGAGTTTGAATTTTAAGTTTTCATTGCTAAGCATTATGAGTTCAAATAAATTTCTGTGTTGTGTGAATTGCGGCACCACTAAAAAAGATCATGCGCTTAATTCTCGGCGAACATGTTAATCAATACACCTCAAAATTTGTTAATACCCTTCTAATGTAAATATAATATTAAAATTTTTAAGCTTAGGGACCATCCTTAAATTACATAAGGATTTTTTTCATTATTTTCAACCACCCTCCTTCCTCACACAAGGTATTGTAAGATTTTCTGTCACCAGCCGCGTTCCTCACTCACCCCTTCTCTCTTAATAAATTTTGATAAACAAGATTATTTTGATCACTTAATTATTGTTAGACACAAGGATTGATAATAAAGCAATTGATAAACAATTTTAGAATACTTTAAATGCAGAAAAATCATAAATAAATACAGGGTGAGGCATTCAAAGGGCAAGATTTTAAAAAATCGCAAAAAATAAACACAATTAATTTGTATTTAATTTCTTTACATAAAATAATGTACATGAGTGGAAATTATTAGTGTACCTGGAAAATGTTCATTTTCTGAAGTAAGAAAGATGTCAGTAAGATGGCATCCTTGGTTTTGCACACATTGTCGGAGTTTGAGAGCAAAGCTGCCCATGATGTCGCATAGCATTTCCAACAATGTTAACCTCTTGTCGAATTCGCTCCTTCAAATCTGGTCCTTGGTGGCCTCTCCTTGAACATCTGGGATTTAAGGTAACCCCAGGGAAAATAGTCAGGAGCCATCAAGTTTAGTGAACGGGCAGGCCACGGAAAATCGCTGAACTTGCTGATGAGACTACCAGGAAATGCGAGCCTCAGCAGATGCATTGAAACTGGCAAGTTGCGCCATATTGTTGGAAAAGTGTGTTTTCATCTGGGTCATAGTGCAGGCAGGGAAAAAGTTACCAACATGTCAGCATAGCTATCAGAGTTCACCGTTACCATGTTCATTTTCAAAAAAATAAGGGCAGATTATTCCACGAGATGATACTGCATATCAAACCGTCATTTTTTCTGAATGGAGTGGTTTTTCGTGGAAATTGTGTGGGTTATTTTCGGCCCAGTACCAAAAATTCTGCTTGTTGATGAAGGCACTAAAGTTCAATGAGATTTAACATCTGTTGACAAAAGCTTACTCTGCTATTGTAATCTTGAGGTTTGAGGTCTTGCCGTACCTGAATCTTATATGGATGGTAGTGGAAGTCATTCTTCAGAATCCTCTTTATGGTTTGATTACTGAGACCAAGCTCTACGTTCTGTTGTCCAGCCGATTTTTGTGGACTTCTTGCTAAGGCTACATGCACACAATCAATATTCTCAGGAGTCCTGCTGTTTTTTTTCACTATCACATCTTTTCTGTGTCGTGCTAGCAGTGGCTTTAAAATTTCCCACTCACAGGCTGGTAGCTCTTGCAGAAGGCACAGGAGTGCGTGCAGATAAATGAAACTCTCACCTATGAAAATATTCTCATTTTTGTAATTGCCTTCTTTACTGCAAACGCACGCTGCTCACTTGACCACCATTCCATGGCTACTAAATTTTGGATGTTTAGACTCCCAAGGTCGAGTACCTCGCTCTCACAACCACCCGCCAGCCCTTCCTGAAATATTGCCGCTTGACTGCTTGACCCTGTACAATATAGGCCAAAGGGAAATTTTTTTACTTAGAAATTTAAATTCTTAATTTTTTCAGGTTGTATCATTATAAATATTGGTGGAAAAATACCATCAGAAGTAAGATGGATTCTGAACCCTCTTTCCTCGTAAGAAAAAGTAAAAAAAAATACTGAACAACTGCCGCTCCCCGGAAACCCTCATAATTAAAGAGCGACCTTTTCAAGACCTTAAATAGTTCTTAGCTTGTGAGGACCAAACCCTCACAAGCAGAGAAGTGTTCTGCATAAGGTGGCTCAGGATAATCTCCTCAACAGAAGATGGATCTTCTTAACACTGTCCACCTATTAAAACATTTTAACTACTCGCCCATGTCTGACGCGGGCAGCCTATTCTTAACTTTACTTTATATCCATTACTTTTTCCAGCCTGTGTCAGTTTTTTATCGAAGCCATATATATATTTTCCACTACCTGCTTGCTAGGACTGTTATAAATTTGTACGCCTTATAATCTTAACTTAAGACTAAGACAAGCACAACATCCAGTCCCCAGTCATTAATTCATCACTGTGAAAGGGTAAACCCACATTTCACCAATGATAAATTTTTCGGTCATGCCGGAACTCGTACCTGGACACCTCAAGCTGAATAGACAGACATGCTACCGACTGAGCTAAGGTGTCAGATAGCCTCTTTTTACTAATAGTATATATATATATTTTAGCACTGCTTCTTACTACTTGTCTTACCAATATTGACTTGCCTATGTCTGGCTCGAGCAACATAATCTTTGACGCCCCAGTATCGACTTGGCCGTGTTTTTCCGACTTTATTTTCATAGAAAATCTCTTTTTTACTCACTAGATGTATCTAGCATACTACTCATTAGTGTCATCAGATGTAGATTATTGTAACTAACTGTAGAAGTTATTTTTTATCTAATAGCTGTATCTTGAAAATAAATAATAAAAAGACCTGACAGTTTCAGTGCATAGAAAAAATAATATCTAAAACCCAACAGGCATGTGGGTAATTTGTTTTAAATCATAATTGGATTAAATCTCATATTACTTTGGTTCTCAATCTCGTTTAAATTATTGGCACGTAATGCACCCCAACATGACTTTGGTGTTCAGATCAAAATTGCAGCTTTTTTTACTATTTATATTATCTTTTTAGTTATTTAGTGTAGGGCCTCTACGTTACAGGTAATGTGCAAAATATGATATCTAAATTAGTTGGAATATGTTATCTGTATCCAATTGTCGAGGATAAAGTTAGAAATAAAAAGTAATTTAAATCTCATTCTCGACCTTGCCTGTATAATCTTGACATTCCATGTTGAATACTGATTGTAAAACTAAGCATGTTTTAATCTGGATCATATTTTGGAATGTTATTTTGATCTGAGACCGGAAATTGGATTTTGGTAATGCACTAACATTCAAAATGCCTCAATTTTTACATTTCTTTCTACAAATCTAACCTAACTTAAAAACTAATCTACTTAGTCTAAACTCAACTAACCTGTACTAACTAACCTAACCTCAACTGTATATGTTGACATCCAAATGCATATGGATAATGTCAACGTTATTTGGATAATATTTACTTTATCTAATTTTGGACTTTACCTGCAACATATATGTAAAAAAATTAATATAAACATAGGTCATGGTTATGTGGCCGCAAGCTTCAGTCGTGTTTTTTAATCCTATATAGTAAATTATAAAACAAAATATATTGTGTACTCTATATTATCATTTGATTTCTATTGGAATTTTGTTATGTTACTATAACAGCCAAGTGATTGTCCTTTTTGATTAGCGTCCATATTTTAGTCATGTTGAAATAAATTGACAAAAAGTCTTAACAAATACCTAACTTTTGATATAAGTTAACTACTGTGTTGTTTATATTTTAACTAACACAAAAGTAATCTGCACAAAATACAACAGTAAATTTATATATTTGGGAAAATATTTGAATGGTAAGCTAAATGTTGGGCAATTGAGAATTTTAAAAAATCAAGGAAAGTTAAAATTTAAGGGTCTTATTCCAAAATCAGAATTTAGAAAAACAGAAAATTTGACATTTCTATTAAAAACAAACAATTTGGGATTGTTTTAAGAGGTTCTCGAGAAAGCATAAACTTGAGAATATAGGTTTTATGCACATCTAACCACTCATGTATTGTCTGGGAGTACAATATGAGATATTAGAGTAAGCAAGACTGAGATGGAGTGGGCATATATTGAGGATGGAAAATGGAGAGAGTACCAAAAAGAACGATGAAGAGGGTGGCGGCATATTCCTTGTTTTTTTCAATATGCAAAGACAAAGATAAAGATTAACCTCAATCAGAATTAAAATAATAATATTAAAAAATGTAAGTCATTGTTCTTATAAATGGTTAACTCTAGTAAATTAGTCGTTTTGTTGTCCACATGTTTAATGCACCACTTTTGGAAAAGACTAGACTGCTGAAGACAGGGAGATCAGGGTTCCCTTGTGGTGGTTTCTCCTACATGACTTTCCACCCTCTCTCCACAAAAATGCTGGTACACTTGTTCTAAATTCAACCTTCCTAATCCTTAACACATTAGTGCAATTAGTTTTTAGATGTACAAATTGGACGGGTTATAAGACATGTTGCTAAAAAAAATTAGTATCAAAATGTCTTGAATTAAATTGTATTTTTTAAGCTTTGCTTGTGAATACCATTATCAATTAATCATAACTATAAACCTTGTTGCAGCTTCTGGATCTTCCGGGTATCATTGAAGGTGCCAAAGATGGCAAAGGTCGTGGTCGTCAGGTCATCGCCGTGGCCCGCACCTGCAGTCTAATCTTTATTGTATTGGACGTGCTGAAGCCTCTACAGCACAAGAAGCTCATCGAACACGAATTGGAAGGGTTCGGTCTTCGCCTCAACAAGGTGCCTCCCAACATTGTGTTCCGCAAGAAGGACAAGGGAGGTGTGAACCTTCAGACCATGGTGAGTGAGAGCTCTTACAGTAAGCCCATGGCTTCTTTGGTGCTGACTGACAGCTTTGAAAAGTTACCAGACCAAATTACGTATCCCTACGCCGAACCATATGATCTGCAAAAACATGTGTTTAGCGGCTGTCACTACTGACAGTCAAGATTTATGTATATACCTAAATGTTGACTGTCAGAAGTCAGCTGTAAGCTGTCAGTCAGCACCAAAGAAGCCGTGGGCTTACTGTATCATGGTTGATAGCGGTAGAGCAACTAGGGGGTCGCTGAGACCCTTTGCAAATGTCCAAAAATTCTGTGCTATATAAAAAATGTGAACAGCTATTTTAAAATAACCGTTCACACCAGAATGTAGGAGAAAAATATTGAAATTTTCTTATGGATCTGGAAACAATTTTTTTAAATTTTAATGATGTTCGAAAATTTCTTAATAACGTTAAACTAGGGCATTTTCAATGAGTTTTCACGCTAAATGCCGCAGTTCTTAAATCAAAGGAAATGTTTTGTACATAAATCTAGCCTTCCTCTATTAAGTAAATTAATAAAGTAATTTGTTAACAGGTTCAAAACAGAACATAACCCTCATTGGTGATCACATGGTCTAATGTGTCAATCTGTTGTTATTCTCCAGGTCACCAATCTCTTGTTAGACTGGATTGTCTGTGATAGAGATTTGGTTTAGGTTGGTTTTCCTAAATGGTTTTACAATCTCTCTCCATACAAATATAGGTACACTTCCCTTAAAATTGTACCTTCTTAATTCCTATCCAATTGGTATAACTAATGTATGTGTCAAACAGATACTAATATGCGGTGGTAAAGCAAAAAAAAATAATTATAAGATAATTGAGGATTTAAGTGGTTTTAAAACTTTCAGAACCTCCACCCTAACAATAAACACAGCAGTGTGAGTATGCTTCCCTTCAAGCAGGTGTTGCCATCTTTTGATTGAGGATTTCAAAAGCCTTGCAGTTCAACCTTCAAGTGTAAATTTATCAGGCAGAATATTATTTGCCCAGAAGTGGACTGAAAATCAGATTGTCACAAGTGCTAAAACGCTTTTTGTGCTAAGATGTTGCATAAATCATGTGACGTTACCCCCTTGTGTCCTGTCATTGTGTGGCGCACGTGACACGCTGCTTGTTATTCTGTTAAATCATTCACATATTTGAATTTGTCATGACTAGATGGCAGTACCAATCATATTCTAGGTATGTTTAGTTATCTCATATACATTTTAGTTGAACTTGTTTGATTTCATCTTATTAAATATATAAGTTTCCAATGCTTAGACATCAGCTGTTTGAACAAGCCAGTATCTAATGACGTCTTGAAAGAGAAGTTTTTAGATGAGACTAAATTAGGGAATAATTTGTGTGGAAGTAATGATAAAAGTTCTAAGTGAAAATGATTTTTAGTTGGGATGAAGGTAATGGTGATTTATAAAATTCACATAATGATGATTATGGCATTTCTATTCCAAGTACAGCAACAAGTGACGCTGTTAGTTCAAACACTTTAGAATGTAATAAGAATAAAAAATACTGCCGAAGTAAGTGAGGAACAGAATGATCCTGAAGTGGCAAATATCGGTGCACTTACTAATAAACCAATTTTACTCACATTTAAGCAATTATATTTTTTGATTTAAATCAGTAAAAGTTTCTGATAGCCAAAACACAGGCGCCAGCTAGATATAACTCTGCTGAGCTTGGCACCAATGACTCCCTCTATCGCCTGCTTTGGTGTCTTTATGGTCTAAGGCGCTACTCTTGCAGTATACTAAACTGCCATTGATGAGGAGATTGAGGCTTAAATCTCGGTCAAGTGTACTAGGAGTGTTTTTTCCCAAATGGTTTTCTACTATCTCTTTCTGTCTCTCTGTGTCTTTTACAACCTCCCTACAAATTCAAATACACTTCCTATGAATAACATTCCTAATCTATAAAATCACTGGCTTAATTGGTACCTAAGCGTATAACCTGAATGGGTAGTAAAAGACAGTGATAAAAGAAAAAAAATATTCCTCTATTCATAACAGTCAGGGAATGTGCGCTTCAATGACATCCATACACAAAGTCATGCATGCTATTTTAGTCTTAAAACTGTTAATGTTTATCTTTTTCACATATTCATCTACCACATTTAGCCCCGTCTTACATGGCCTACCCCTTCATTTTGATCCACACACTCTACCATCAGATATTTGCTCATCCTTTAAACATGCCCAAACTAACGTAACACACTTCTTTCACATTGACCAATTGGATTCCCTTTCAACCACACTCCTTCAGCACCCATTCATTACTGACTTCTTATATTAGTTTTTACATCTCTCATTCCAACCGCATTCACCTTGCTCGTGTGTTTCTTCTGACAAACTCACGCTTCACATCCATAAAACAGTGATGGTGTCTTTCCGCTCCTACATACTGCCATCTTTGCCTCTTAAGATACTACTTCATTCATTGGAATAGTCCACATAAATCCAACTACTCTCTGAGGTGTATTCACCTATCTGTCTATTTCACCATCCATCCTTCTATTTTTACAGAACATTTTTTACAAATATACAAAATCATTCACATTTTCTAACAGTTTTCCATCTATATTAAACTGACAATCATTTCCTTATTCATCCTTATCAAAAACTATCACCTTATCTTTGGAGACATTTATATGAAGATCCATTCTGCCTGTTGCCACATTCAAACGATTTAGTGCATTTGGCAAGTCACCTTCATTCTCAGTCATTATTACAGCATCATCTATATATAACAGCTTTCTCACATTCGCATTGTCTATTAGTACACCAACCACATCCTTATTTTATTTATTTATGAATACATTAAACAACCATGGTGACATAACACAATCTTGCTCAAAGCTCCATCCGACCTAATGCACGCTTTACTTCCATCATCATACCCCACCATAATTGCATTTAGTAACCATGCATTCACACCATACTCTCTAAGAACATTCCATATCATACTCCTATTCACTCATTTGTACGTTTTCTCCAGATCATCAAGTGCACTATAATCTTTCTTCTTTGCTGCCATACATTTCTCTATCACTCGTTGCAATGCAAATATCTGCTCTATGCAACCTCTACCTGACATGAAA
This sequence comes from Timema poppense, assembly GCA_902141375.1. Classification (NCBI taxonomy): domain Eukaryota; kingdom Metazoa; phylum Arthropoda; class Insecta; order Phasmatodea; family Timematidae; genus Timema; species Timema poppense. The sequence continues at coordinate 18,532 of CABFOV010003371.1, read as the reverse complement.
CCACATTGCACACCCCAAATCTTGCCTGCAATTTTTTCATGCGCCCTTTCAATTAAAATTTTCCCAAAAACTTTGCCTGGAATACTTAACAAACTAATTGCCTTGTAATTACTTCACTCATATTGCCTTTGCCTTTATACAAAGGGACAGTGATGGCATTCTTTCAGTTATTAGGAACATTCGAAATTCCAGCACGTCATTGAACAGCTCTCAATCTGCGAGTACTACCATGCCCTCACACTTAATCATTTCACTTGGGATCCCATCTATGCCCATAGATTTGCCATTCTATAACACTTTCATAGCCTTAAAAATCTCAGTCTCGTTAATTCGTTCACTCATAATAACATTTTTGATATTTTATGATTCTTTCTCCACATTTTTGCCGTACAATTGCTCATAATACTTCTTCCATCACTCTCTGATACTATTTTCCTGCCACATAGTGTCCTTTTCATAGTAAAAGATATCTTATTTTACACTGGCTTGCTTATTTCAGGTACCCCAGACTGAGCTGGATTTGGATACCGTAAAAACCATTTTGTCAGAATATCGCATGCACAATGCTGACATCACGCTTAGATATGATGCCTCTAGTGATGACCTCATCGATGTCATAGAGGGTAACCGCATCTACATACCCTGCATATATTTGCTCAATAAGATTGGTGAGTCACTTTAATTTTAAAGTTAGTTTATCTGAACTTTTATACAAAGTTAATTTTTGTTCCTTACTATACTAAAACTTTTTTTTTTATCTTATTAATAAAATTGGTAGAATTGGTAAAATAAGGGATGAAATAAACTTTAAATACGATTTAGCTTAGTGCTATTTTTTTCCTCCAAATATAATTTATCTTTGTCTTTGTACCCCCAAAGTTCTAGGCGCATAATTCAAGTTATCAAATGCCCTGGAATATGATGATCAATACATTTGTATAAAAACTTTTATTTGATAAATAGATGCACAAAACTAATTTTTCTAGAGGGTGGTGAGGATCCACTAGAAAATATACTAACAGTAAAACCTGCCTTAAATGGAATCAAAAGGGTTAAGAATATTTTTTTCTAATAAAGCCAGATTTCCGTATAATGAAGGTGTACTATAAAAACTAAGCCATGCACATATGCACGTAATTGAGATAAAATAAAATACCGTACTCATTTTCTATTCACTTGAGTTCTACCGACATTGAACATCTTTATGAATCTAATTAACAGACAATTTATTTTGCTCACTCACATGAATCACTTTTACTTTCATGTTAAGATCAAGCACAACGCTTGTCTTTGAAGCCACGATGACAACTGCCAGACTAAAGTTAAAAAATATGGGGCTAGAGCCCTTATTGAGTAAAATTTTCAGAAGGGGCAAACAATTCAATTTCAATACAGGTAGTGAGTGCTATACTGTTAAAAACTGAATTTTGGAGGGGATTGACAAGTCAGTAGAGCGGAAAAAAATAAGAACAGAGATAACAATCAAGAATCATTTACAATTTAAAATAAAACTCTGAGCTAGGTAACCAAAAAACTATGAAGGAGAAAGGGAATATACCTGTTTTGCATTTCAACTCGTCTTAAAATAGCTAATTAGAGAAAAAATAAATTCTTTAGAATGTGTTTGATGCCTAAAATTTTTCTAAGCTATTATGCACTCTGAAACATCGAAAATTTTCCTTGTATAGGTTTGTATTTTGATTTCTGTTCCTCGTTAGACAGTTTTAGTTTAATTCAAGCAATCTAACGGGTTCTTAGCGCTTAAGTTACAGGCCCAGAAAATATTTTTGTTTAATAAAGACAAGTTAAGGCAAATTTCACTGTATAGCCTTAACCATGGTCGTCTTGCTTTAGCCAATAAAAGCTTTTATAGGTATATATGGAAGGGTGAATCCATCAAATTCAAGGGGAGTCAGGACCTTCCTCACCCCCCACTCCCCGCCTGTCTTTCTGTGTGCCTGAGCAAAAGCCCTATAGAAAAATGAGCTTTCTCATACTCTTGCAAGTCATATATATTCTATAATCTATGTAGGCCTATTGTTATCTTGAGTTAACAATCCCTCTAAGATGGTTTTAAGTACCCCAGGGTTAAAATCATTGGTCTAGTTAGCAAATGGTGTGGTTTTCTAGACTTTGTGATCCATAGACGTGCCAGCGCCCATCTTCTTAACTGGGACATATTACATTGGGCTCTGTTGAAGAATTTTATGACATCTACTGTGTGACAGTACTCAAAGTTGAGGCTATGAATGAGACTGATTTTTCTGAATGAGACTGATTTTTCTGAGTTCTAGATTTTGGTCTTATAATGGTGTTTGTTCATGCGTTTACAGATAAGTTCATTGTTAGGCCAATGTATTATCCATCACTTTTTTGGCAATCTAGTTGGTAATTTTTTTCTTTTTTAACTAAATTTAATATTAAATTTGTGCTTTAATTTTCTATACTTCATTTATATAATATATAATTCCATAAGTATTTTAATATTTATTGTGAAATTGTGGGATTTGGGCTAGTTGTAGGATGGTGTAAAATTGCGCATTTTTATAGATCTCAAGATCAGGGACCACTGTATTTGACCTAATAATAGCCCCTGTTACTATTAGGTTAAAACAGTAAAGCTTTTTCCTTTAACTTGTACTCAATTGCTTAAAATATCCTCTAAGTTTGCTCATATAGAAAATGTGACATCAGGACCAACGATGTGGTGTTGGTACGCCAAACCTTTGACTCGGACATTTCTATTTTTCTACTATTCGATGCCAACTCCTTTAGAGGCTAATGTGTAATACTTAGTAATAATGAATTTATCGATGTAACATACTCTAATACTCCCCTACAAATGATTTCATGGGAAGCTTTTTTGGCATCATGAATTTATATTTTAATAAATTTGCCAATTCAAATTATAAATAAAGGTCATAAAAAATTAAAAAATGTATAAAATTCTATATATTTACCATATATTGTTAATATATTATAAGTTTTTATTCTAAAGTTAGGAGTCGGTACATTTCTACTGTCTTTGGCTCCACCCAAAATTGCTTCCTTCACAGTCACCCACACCTATCTATGCCTGGACTTGAACTCAGGCCATAAACTTTATTTTTATATTAGTTAAAATATCCTCACCATAATCCTATATATACGCCAAGACTTAGTATTTATTTAAAGACAAAATATAAGAAAAATGAATCTTAAACACTCATTTTTAGAACTATTATCTTGTTTCAGATCAAATCAGCATAGAAGAATTGGACATTATATATAAAATTCCTCATTGTGTTCCTATTTCCGCTCACCATAAATGGAACTTTGATGATCTCTTAGAAAAGATGTGGGAGTATTTGAAACTTGTCAGAATGTAAGTATTTTGTAATACAGCTGACCCGATTTCGTTTACCAAAGTTGACCTTGGTGATCTTGGTGTAAAAGTGCTTGCCTCAGGACCCGATGTTTGTAGGTTCAAATAACCCAGTCGGGGTCGACAAATTTTTCTTGAGCGATTAAAATCAGTAGCACAAATTCCTTCAGAGGGGAAGTCCATCTCATTTTAATTGTGAAATGAAAAAGAATCCTGAAAGGTATGCGAAAATACTTTTGCCGACAAAACCCGCCTCGGTGGCGTAGTTGGCTAATGCACTTTTCGTGGTGAGCTCGACTGCTGAGGACAGGTGGATCGAGGTTCGAATCTCGGTCGGGTGAACTGGGGGTGGTTTTTCCTAAATGGTTTTCCACTCTCCCTCCACGCAAATGCAGTGGTTCACTTCCTCTAATTCAACCTTCCCAATTCCTAATCCATTAGAGTAATTAGTACTTAAAGCGTATAACCCAAACGGGTATTAAGACGCGGTGCTAAATATTATTATTATCTTGCCGACAAAATTGGTTAAATCTTTGGACCTCGCTAATAGTAATTATCATGCTGATAAATATGCTGATATAATCAGTCAGTTCAGAAAGTGCATGTTAAAAACTTCAAATTTAAAAAATAATAAATAATACTTTACTAAATGTGATTTGTATAGACTTAGGGGAGGGGGGAAATTAAGCCAATTGATCTGATTTGATTAATATTGAAATTAAAATAGAAAGGCTGCACACCATAAAAATGCAGGCTTAGATTTCCATATTTAGATCATAAAAATCAAAGTAATTTTCAGATCCTTTGCGGTCCCTTTTTCAGCAAAAAGAGTAGAACATTTACTAGAATGGTGCACCGGGTGGTCATAGGAAACTCATAGGTTCACCCCAGGATATTTTAAATGAATAATTTGCAGTGCCCGAAAGATGAACACATACCATTATTAAGCAATTGTGACTATTTACCGTATTTATCTGAATCTAAGACGAGGTTTTTTCCCAAATTTATAGCTCTAAAATCTAGGGGTCATCTTAAAATCCCCATGGTGGCTACAGACAGGGAATTTTTGGATGACAGGGAAATGTCAGGGAATTTAACTAAAAATAAGGAAAAGTCAGAGAATAAAAAATATGTCTAAAAAATATAATTAATTTCGCAACTAAACACTGAAACAAAAGTTAATAATACCTAAATAAAATCATTTTAATTTTTTAAATAACTGATAAAACCATTTATGTTAATTAGATACATTTTTTTAAATATGTGATCAATAATAAAGAAAAAAAAGTCATCATCCACCATTAAAACTGGAAAAATGTAGTCAGGGAAAATTTAAAAATGTAGCCTGTAAAAGTCAGGGAATTTTGTAAAATATGTTTTGTAGCCACCCTGAATCCCAGACTAAGGATTGGGTTAGGCATTCATCAAGAGTTAAAATTTTACATCTTTATTTAATATAAATACAATAGTGCAAGGCGGCCTTTTTTTACAGATTTTTATCAATTTTCACACATATTTTTAAGGTATAACACCGATCACAGAATATTTGGTTATTTTCACTGATTTTTAAGCTAATTTTAGGTAACGTTAAAAAAATAACTACCTAGTTGTGGCCCGATATGGTACTCAATTCCTCGATACCCATAGTATTGACTGGTTTGCAATAATCAATACTATATGCTAAAAATCTCAATACTACTATTTAGTTTTCAACACAATTAACTCCTCAAATAGGTTGGAGATAGTGATGCTGTACTATTTTTGATTACCTATCCAATTACTTCACTACAATATTAAAAATTCAGCCATTCACAATAATCAAAATGGGTTTTAAAACCAATAATAAATTATCAAATTTTACATATTTAATTCTTAAAACTTTGCCTACATAGCTAACGTTTGTCAAGTAAGACGTGATGAGAAAACTTGAATCAATTGTAAACAACTAATCAATCATATGTAGAGTTTACTAAACAATTTGTGCAATGCCAAACTTTAGTTTTAATTCGTGAAACTCTACAAAATATCCGACTTTTGAATAATATCAAGTAAATTATTATCTTTGACTACATGTTCCTAGATCATAGGTTTTGAAATAAGAATAAAAATGCTTGTTTAGTTATCACTTAAGTTTTTATGCTTGGCTGGTATGATAGTTCACAGCAGACGTGTATATCGGTTAGATTTTTTGTAACATGTGAATGTGTTTTATATTTTCCTTATAAAAGCCACAGTTTGTTGCACATTTATCCTTTGATTTCTTCCCTATAACTCTTTACTTTATACTATTTTATTTTCTGTATATCATTGTGAAAGTGTCATAGGTAGCGTTAATGGTTGTATAAGATTCGGATTTCACTAACGATTATCATTTGTCATAGTAAAAACTAACTTCTCATTGTTTTTATGAAACTTTTTCAAAGTTAACTTTCTTATGCAAAAGCAATATTTGCAGCAGAAAAAGAAATTCCTTAGCAATTCTGCAACTTTAATTAGATTTATATTTGACATTGGTGTTTTGGTTTGTAAATAAAAAACTATTTGCTAGCAATACAAAATAAGTCTACAATAATTATTATTTTCTTCATTAATAACAAAATAAATACCACTTTTAAAAAATATATCCAGGACCACTGAAAAACTGGGGGTCTTCTTAGATTTGTGGTCATCTTGGATTCGGGTAGATACGATAATAACGAAATATATATATATATATATTAAAATTATGTGTTTATTGTTCAAATGGCTTCCAAGCTGTCAGGGTGGAAAAAAAGGTTGTCTGGACCTAACAGAACTGTTAAGTATTTATCTTAATCCAGGGGCGCCAAATTATTTAAATAATCCTGTGCAGTATCCTGAACTCTGAGAGGGAGGGGAACGAGAAATTGGTTGTTCTCAATACTAAGGCAGGAAAAATTATGCCCTGTATTTTTTGGTATAAAATTAACTATAAAAAATTACAATTAAGGCCCTTCTATCAATGTCATTTTTGTAATTAATGTTTATTGACAATATTATTAATCTTATCTTTTGTTAAATATATGGGTACTAGTAGCGCAAACGTAAGTCGCTTTTATTTTAAAACTGCCTGGTCAACACAACTGAGCACCATTAATTAACATAACCACACATATGATTGATTGTAATATTTACCCCTGAATAGATTTAAGGCAGGAAAACATATTTTTAGCACTAAATAATTACAAAAAAGGCTATGGATAGAGACACATTTATTACGTTAATCTTGTGGTTTTATCTCAAGCATGTGAGAAGCTTTGGAATTTTGAATTCAAATCTGGATCTTAAGAGAATTCTTTTTCAATTTTGAAATTCGGAATCTTAATATTTAAAAGATTTGAATTTGATTCAAATTTTCTAATCTAAATATGTCACAGATTCTAAATCGATGGAATCTAAGCTAAATTCAAATTCAAATGATACACTTTTGATGGATTTAGCTTTTTGAAGATGTTAGCATAAAATAAATTTACTTGAACATAGAAAACTTGAAAGTTTAACATTATTCACAATTTAAACATGGTGTAAATGACTTTAATATTTCATTAGATTGAATTCAACATATTTATAAAAATTCTAATTTAGCCTATTATTCAATTTTTATTTGCTTATAAACATTTTGGTTTTCTTATATTATGTTCAGATTCGATCTTTGTTAATATATAAAAATTTGTATATGATTTGGATTAAATTCAATTTAGAAACAACATAACAACTATTTTTGTATAATAATATTTTTTTCTTTCCCAGATACACGAAACCTAAAGGCCAACTTCCCGATTATGAGTCTCCTGTTGTTTTACACTCTGACAGAGTCTCCGTAGAAGACTTCTGCAACAAACTCCATCGTACCATTTCAAAGGAATTTAAATAGTAAGCACTAAATAATTACATTAGGTTCTTGACGGTTCAAGTTAAAACTATGAAAAACTCTAGCTTTACTGGCACATTTGTCTTTATGGAGAATGTGCATAATTTTGACCAGCCCGGCCAGGGTTAAATTCCAACTAGCTGCTCAAAAAGTAGTTTCATTGCACACACTTAAATCATACCTAGTAAATCTTAAATCTAAAATTTTTTTGAAACCTGAACGGATTTGTCTCCAGAAAAAATTAACAATGTCATTATGGACGTGCAAAATTTACATTTGTGATAAAGCAAATTTTACAGTTTTTATTCTAATAGTGTGAGCTTAACTTGAAAAGACATGGACCGAATAGAACTATTTAAGGCTCATTTCATGTTAAGCGCTACAATATTATAACACTCTTAAACCTTACCCTCTTAGATATTTTCCAAATTTGGCTCACTTAATGTAACCCCAAAGGCAAATTAGTAAAAAAATACAAATTTCTAAATTCTTCTGTTCAGAAGTTTTTAAGTAACTAAAAAAACCACAATTTTCTGGTGAGACACAATTTCAACAAACTAAATAATTACTCAAGCTATTAATGAGTTATTTTATTTACTATAGGGGGTGTGCAAGGTCAACTTTTTAAATTCATAGTGAATTGTAATCAAGCCATATCAAAAATTCCTGAAGCAGAAATGAAGTCCAAATTATAAACAAAAAATTGTTGTGATGGGTGGGGGGGAATGTGTTCCATAACTATATAACTCTAGTTAATCTATAATTTATAAAATATTATTTTGAAACCCACGATCAACATATTTTGTACAAACATGAAAAATTAATTTGACTTCTATGAAATTTAATTAATTTATTTCCTTATTGTTGTCATGTGAAGATTATTTTGTGATGCACGCAACACTACAAAATTACAAAAATCTAACATCAATATATATTTTAACTTTAAACATATTTGTTGGTGAAGCTTCATAGTAGTCGAAACTTTGTAATTTTCAAATGTGGAATTCATTTTAATCTAATTCAAAGGTGATGAATATAGGAAGTTGATCAAAGTTTTCAAAACTTCTCACACCCCTTTGTATTAATGCTGTTCAAGTAGGAATTTTTCACTCTGAGTTGAGGTCAAATAAATTTTGAATGGAAGCATTGAGTTGGTTTTTGTTCAGGTTCAAGTTATTTAGAGCAATATTTGTACTAGAAATATTTCAGTCGAGTCTTTGTATTAGATCCCTGCATGGACCATAACCAATAAGAGCCCTGTTCAACTTGCGGCCCTTGGCAGCATATTTTACGGCCCACGAGACATCAGAAAAGTTTTAAAAAAATTAATCCAAGAGTCAGGAGATTTTCTGTTTATGAGTATCAACTAAAAAAAAATTGTTGGTACTGTATAGGCTTAAATTCCAAGTGTGCGGCTGCACAGTCTAACAATGTAAATTAAGGCCCTTATAAATTTTCAATAATGAAATATTTTTTTATGAAAAAACTATCAAACTCACTTTTATTTTTAAGTAAAAATTAAAGTTGATAAGAATAAAGAAAAAGGAAAAATAAACTAATAAATGTAACTTTAAGTAAGAAACCCCACCTAGGTAAAGACTATTTCTATTATAGAAAAAAGAACGGTGTTTGTGACCGTTGTGCATTTGATTCTTTCAACATTATTCCTCTTTCCCTAGTTTTTTTTCTATCACTTTACACTATCATAAAATTATTTAGCCATTGGGCCGATCACCTCGGTGTTAAATGTTTTTAAAATGTTTTTAAATCAAACAAAGGGTTATATTGAGGTGTTCTATTTGATATGAAATATTTTAAAATAAAATTAATGAAACTCTGGATGTTTTGAGTACTCGAAATTCCTACTGTTAGGTGATGTGTCACAGGAAAAGGGACGTTATCGTCATCCAGATCAATATTGAGATATTAGCATCACTGGAAAGAGCACAAATTGTTGAATAATGTGATGTAATGTAAATATATTCCAAGAATTGAGAAAATTATTACCATTCGAACCCGCAAGTTTAAAAAAGTGTGTTTAGAGAAAACAAAGGGTTAAAGTTATGCTTTATTTGAAACCAAGTACTAAAATGCTTTTTCTGCTATTTAGGATGTGAAGTATAAACTAAAGCCTATTTATAGTTGTTCTAAGAGAGTGTAGATAGTGCTTACTGCAATAATCTAAAAGATATTTTGAGACCTAGATCACTCTTATCAGTTGTCCTGAAATATTTGCTCGATGAAGATAAGGTTCCCTTTTTCTGTGCCACGTCACATATTATGTTTGATTTTATAAGAGTGAACATATCATGGATTTCATGCTACCTTATTTTGTCCACAGTGCGTTGGTGTGGGGCTCATCAGTGAAGCACCTCCCACAAAAAGTGGGTAAAGATCACATTCTCCACGATGAAGATGTCGTACAGATTGTGAAGCGAGTCTAGTAACAAATCTAGCAACGGTTTGTTCTGGGCAGGCTACTTACTACACAACACATTGATTTATCTTGTGACTTCCTTTTATTAATGGTTTGTGCCATTCTTGTGAGTCCATCTCAGAGTCGGGAAATTAAATACAAGATTACATTCAAACCAGAAATTGCAGGGTGTGGTTTTCTGCATTCTTTATTTTATTTCACTCAAATTGAGACCAATTTGATGGGTTTTTTATTTTATAGCAAACATTTTCAATGGAGTGGTATTTTTAAATATGATAAAACAGTTTCCTTAAAGTAAAACATAAAAATGAACCATAGTGTGACATCGCGTTTGTGCTGTATTATTTAACTAATTTAGTGGTTACTTATGTAGCAGAAACATGGACATTGAACGTAAGAGAGACTAGGAAAGTGTAGTCCATGAGGATGAAGTTTGTGAGGAGCATGTTGGCTGTCATGAGGAGAAACAAGATTAGGAATGAAGTTATCCGAAGGAGAGTTGGGATACACAGATCACATGAGATAGTAGAAGAAGCAAGACTGAGATGGTATGGACATGTAATGAGTATGGAAAAAGAGAGGGTGCCGAAGAAAACGTTGGAAATGAAGTTTGTAGGGAAAAAACGCAAGAGAGACCAAGGACGAGATGGGTGAAGAAGGAAGTGTTCAAGTGAGAGGAGAAGAATGGAAGAAATTAAAGGAGGAAGAATGGTGAAAGGATAAAGAAAGGTGGAAGCATTTTACTAAACTGTTCGGACCACAGGCTGGAAACAGTTGATGATGAGTTGTCATCCACGTGTTTGGACTAGCACTTAGAATACAAATTCGATTACCATATTGAGCCGAAAATAGGTTGTCTCAAATATGATCACTTTTACAGGGGGAAAATATATTTCTGAAAATGAATCTAATTTCTTAAAGTTACAAAATACAAACGCTTTACTTCAAGCTTCCCATATCCTCATACTTTTTGCACATCTTACTATAAATATTTTTAAATTTGTGGTGTAACTATGTCTTAACCATTGGCTGAATGATGCTTTTTTTTTCTATACTTACCAAGATTCCATTCTTAGTAAACAATGACACTTTATTCCTGTTACATTATAATAGTGTTGACCAACAGACTGCAGCAAGAAGTCTATAATACATGTGTGAAAATTAAGAGTTGACAATTAATTTATGTTATTTAAGGGTGTGATTATAGGTTGTATTAAGGTTTTATAAAAGTTGTTTTATAGGAAAAAAGTGGCCTATTTTTTGTTCACTGAGGTAATTTATTTTGAGGAATCTTAAATCAAAATAAAGTTAAATAGGGAAGAACGCTCAAACTTATGCATTACATGCTTTTGCCCCATTCAAACAAATCATGAATTTGTTTGTAAATATATATATATATTGTGTGTGTGTTTTTAACCTAAGTTATCAGGTTTATTTAGTCTAATTTGCTGATGGTCAGAAACTTGATTTTCAAATTAAAGCTGATTATACTTAGAGCAGTTTTTCTTAAATGATTTCCCATCTTCCCTTCACACAAATTCATGTACATTTTCTTTATAACCAACTTCCTTATCCCTACTACAGTCATTATAATCATCAACTGTTTCCAGTCGAATCAGTTTAGTAGAACACCTCCATATCCCTCTATCATTATTATTATTATTATTATTAGCACCGCGTCTTACTACCTGTTCGGGTTATACGCAATCCCTCCATCCTTCAACCAATCTTCTTCCTTTATTTGCTTCCACTCTTCTTTCACTCGCACACTAGCTATTTCATCTCTACCCTACTGCATCAGTGGCTAACCCAAACGTGGTAAGAAACCGTAAGCAACCAAACTATATCAAATACAAATATAAATTTCTTTACAATTCCTTTGTTTTGCTTAGAAGTGTTGGGTGTGTTTTTCCCTTTTTCAATTTGAAGCAAAGATGAATTTAATAATATGCAGGGGTGTGTGAAGCTTCGAAACTTTGACTTGGATTCGAAACAAATATCAATTTTGACTTTCATTAGAATTTGATTTTCACTCTTCTTGAAGTGAAAAATATCTTTTTTTCACATCCTTATTAATATATATGTTACTGTGAATTTTATGAAGTTATTTTATAAAATAACCAGTGAATGTACAGAATCATCGAAAGCGATGGTTTATTTAACAAATAATAGGATTTATATAAATTTACCAGTGATTTTATAACTTTCCCAATACAGTTTGTTGAAATTATTTAACATGAACTGTATTATCTACATTTACTGGTAATTTTATAAAATATCTAGTGTATGCAGATGAAAATATAGAACATAAATCCAAACTAACCTAACCAAACCTAATCTTGATGTGAATTATTAACATTCACTAGTAGTATTTTGTAAACTCACCGGTGATTATGTAAAATATTTGGTCAACATGTGAAATAGTAAATACATTTATTACATTCCACAACCGAACCAATGGCTTTATAGAATCACCAGTGACTGTACAAACTCATCACACTCAGCACTCACTGTAGCATATACACAATGGAATGATATTTTATCAAACTCTGATTCAACTTTGGGAATATTTAATACATTTTGGCTTAACTTTGAGTAAAAAAAATATGAGCTCCCCTTACCTCTAATCATAATGTTAAAACATAAAGCTTGAGCACTTGTTGGATTAGGAATTGATTTCTTTATTTATTTTGCTGTTGGTTTCCATGGCAGGGGCGTGGATAGGATATATCCTAGGAGAGGTTTTAATGTATAGAAAAAATATACGAGGGTGGTTCAGAAAGTAACCGCCGTTCTAGCGTGGTGCTAGTAGTTGTGCGAGGATCGCCGTCAATGTCATATCTCCATGTTCTCTGATTCAGTAAGCGTCCATCTGTGACTGTATAAACCTTGTTCTTTTGTGCATTCGCTTGCTATAACCTCAAAACATGAGCGCTGCAATAAAAAAATGCCACGAAATGCTAAGTGCGTGCAGTAATAAGATTTATTTCGGCACAAAAGTTTCACCAGCAGACATTCATTGTCAATTGTGTACTGAATACGGTCCAAACATTATGATTTAAGGTTTTGTGTGGCAATGGGTTCGATTTTTTAAAAGTGGTAAAACAAACATTCATGATGAGGAGAGGCCTTCTGTTGTGAGTAATGATCTTGTCAAGAAAATTGATGAAAAAGTTCATGAAAATTGAAGAGTCACCATCTCTGAACTTACTGAACAATTCCCGCAAATTTCTCCTACGGTTTTATATGAGGTTGTCACCGATAAATTAAGCTACTGAAAGTTTTGTGCTCGGTGGGTACCAACATTGCTTACAGAAGTCCACAAAACCAAATGAATGGTCTCTGCCATAGACTTCCCTTCACGCTATGACATGGAAGGAGAAGGTTTTTGGAAGAGAATTGTGATTGGTGACGAAACTTGGGTGGTGTACGTAAACACCGAAACGAAACAAGTCGATGGCCTGGGGCCATACCAATTCTCCATGCAAGCCGAAGAAAGCCCACCAAACTTTGTCATCGAGGAAGGTTATGGCTATGGTTTTTTGGGATGCCGAGGGAGTTGGAACGGGGATACGATGATCACTTCAGATGTCTACTGTAAAACTTTGAAGAAACTTAAGTGAGTCATTCAAAACAAATGTCGCGGAATGCTGACACTCGGTGTTGTGTTTTTGCATGACAGCTCTCGTCCTCGCAGTGCTCAAAAAACTCAAGAGCTTTCAAAGCAATTCAAATGGGACGTTTTGATCATCCCCCTCATAGCCCCAACTTGGTGCCAAGTGATTTTCATCTCATCACTAAAAAGAAGTAGGTTGCATCGCAGCATTTCGATGACGACGAACTTCAAAATGCTGTGGAAGATTGGCTACGTACCCAGGCAGCTGAGTTTTATGAAGAAGGAATTTGTAAATTAGTGAAACGCTATGACAAATGCTTAAATTTAAATGGTGACTGTTAAAAAATAGTAAAAAGCTTTAGTTTTAAGATGTATATAATCAAATATTTTTTCTATGCAAGTTTTTTATTTACAGCCAAACTGAGGTTACTTTCCAAACTGCTCTCGTATATTTTAGTTTCAAATTGAATTTTGGTCAAAACATTTTTAAGTGAGTTAAAATGTATTCTTAATGCAATTTATCATGTCAAATATTCAATTATGATTGCTGTTTAAAAAAAATAGGTTTGCATTCCCAACTTCTTGTGTCGGGTTAACTATATATGAAATATGAGATGTGTGGCAGCCATACTATCCATTGAATGGTTACACAAGCTACTACAAACTATCCATTGAATGGTTACACTAGCTACTACAAACTATCCATTGAATGGTTACACTAGCTACTACAAACTATACATTGAATGGTTACATTAGCTACTAAAAACTATACATTGAATGGTTACACTAGCTACTACAAACTATCCATTGAATGGTTACACTAGCTACTACAAACTATCCATTGAATGGTTAAATAAGCTACTAACTGTTTTATATTTTCTTCACATCACGCGCTACTTTTTTTTTTAATAGATACCATTGTTAACCGCTTTGATGGCCGCATGGTATAAGGCACCACTTGCAATGGACTAGACTGCCGATGACAGGAAGATCGAGTTTCGAGTATCAATCAGGTGTAATGAGGGGGAGTGATTTCCCGATCTCCCTAAAACCATTCATGTAATTAGAATGTAGGCGTATAACTCAAACGAGTAGTAAGACGTGCTAAAAGAATCATTATGAGTCACATGGTCACAAGGAGCTCTTAAGATGGTGAGGTGTCGAACTACTGGAGAAATTGGCACCCCATGTGATAGCGAGTATTAACACACTTTCCTTGGGTATGCAAATATTACTTTCGCTTTGCAGTCAGTTGGAAAAACAATGAATAAGTACTAGTGATGTGCGAGAACCATTTTTTCAATTCGAGGCGATCTTTTGATGGGATTATAAAAAAGTATCGAGACATGAGAATTAGACGATAAACATCCTTCGAAACACAAATTTAAACTGTGTATATTAAAGTAAATGTATAGAGTTCCTTTTTTACATTTGAACTGGCACTTGCTTTAGACTGTCTTAAGAGTTCATTCAAACACTTGCGATATAACTCATACACATTTTAAATGCAATTAATAAAATAGTGATAACTAGTTACAATGAACACCATTTTTAATTTAATTTTGTAATGTACAGCTAATAATGTCAAAGCTTGATATTAAAAAAACAATATTATTAACCAAAACATTTCTTAATAAAGGCTATTTAGAGCGGGGAAGGGGGGGGGAATGTGGGCTATTTTTGGGTTTTTACAGTATTATTATAATAAATTCCTGTATTGTTTTTTTTTTAATTTCTTAGGGCCATTACTTTTTTTAAAGTTCTTAAATTTTCGAGATTCAATTTTTAAATTTCGAGATGAGATTGATATTTTTATTTTCTTTCTTGAATTTTCGAGATATTTTTGAGTCTTGCACGTCCCTAATAAGTACAATAAACCATATTAGTTTAACATGGCAAAACACATTAAGTTAACTATATTTATAGCTTCTGAAGCATTTCAAACCCTACAAACACCCTCTGTAAGTCCCGTGGAATCTGGGTGAAAATATGTTTAAAATGGTTTAAGTCTCTAGATCAAATTTTAATACAGAAGATTGATTCCTTATTTGAAAGCTTGGCATGTTTAACTTCTTTTTTTTTTTCTGAATTAAGAGTTGAATATTTTAACTCAGCTTTTTTGAATATTTTTCATTATACTTTAAAGAAGGTATACTCTGTTTACCCTGAAAGGTAGCCAGCTGGCCTTGATGGGTACGCTATGGGGTCACTTATAAAATAGGGCTATAGTGTAATTACAAGAGACCCTGAATTGTGGTAAGTAAAATTATTGGGGCTTGTTAGATAAAAAGTTGAGTTTCATTATTAAAAGTTCATAACTAAAATACTTTTTTGACTAAAAATGATTTTTAAAAAATGTCAAAGCTAAGTGGTAGTGGTATGGGTAAAAGAATTACAGCTAAATTTCTCATTTTTAAATTTAAATATTTGCCTTTAGTCACAATATGACTGTCATAGCGAGATCAAACACCCATTTTACTTTTGTGACTAATGGTCTTTGGTTGAAGAAAATACATTTACCAAACAGTAAATTTAATATAATTTAGGAACATTAAAAAGAAAATTGTATTAGTGCAGTTGATACTATTTTTATTGGCAATTTCAGAACTAAAAAATCAAGTACAATGGTGTATTTTAATAAATATAAATGTGTAAAGTTTTGATATAGTTAATTCTCATTTAAATTCACATCATGTACCATTATTAGGAACATGGAATTTTCACAAATCACTATTTCATAGAATGTTTCATAAACCAAACTCAAAAAGTGCCAAAACTCGAAGTCCAAAAAAAGTATAATTTCATATATTTGAGTTTACAAAGTAAAACTATAATGTGTATTTATACATGAAATAAAGGTTTTCTCACAAATTATTGGTAATGCACCTTTTTTAGATTGATATTCATGTTTTATAGGTTATATTCAATTTGTAGTGCAGGCTATTAGATAATACCAAGCAAATATTACATATTTACATATAGAAATAGTTTATATTTCCCATAAGAGGCACTACTTCAAAACAAACAAAAAAATTAACTCAAAACCAAAATTACATCTAATCAAATAGTCAAACATTCTAAAGCTTCCACGATCACTTTTTACATACTGTTTTAAAGACTTACTTTTGGAGTTGGTTGGTTACTTTAATAAATACTTTCATTATTTATTTAATTTTTTTTTTTATATAAAAATATGACTTAAATTTCAACCTTATTTTACATATTAATTTTTTTTAAACCAAGACCGCTAATAAATAAAGTTGGTGAATCCACCGAAGTAAAGGTAGGATTTTTGATAGCCTACGTATCTCACTTTTTAAGTCGGAATAGAATTACTGTATTAATAAATAACAAATAACACATATCTCTCAGGAATGATAAAGACTTGATTATTAAAACAATTTAAAATCTTAGTATTATTAACACTAGGAAATCTAAAGAATTGATTTTTCAGATATAATTTTTTTTTCTTTCAAAGTGATCATAATTATAGGTGTGGTCTAAATTCGGCATGGCTTATTTTCAGGTCTATATAGGAAATGAGGTCTACAGTGATATTATCTATGTATTTAATAATATTTTAATTAGAAACAATGTAGATATTTGACATTTGAGTTTATTTTGAAGGCCTGTAAAAAATACCTTTACTTTTCAAGGGTTTTCCAGTATGAAAATGATTTTAGACTGCAAACAATTTTTTTAGTTATTTTAAGTTTTTAAGTGTCATAAAACATTTCTTAGGGCCATTTTTTATATATATATTTGAGAAAGCTTTTTAACAAATATTCAAGTTTTTTATGACAAAATAACAAATATATATTTACCATAATATAGTGTATCTAATCATTATTTATTGAAAGCACATATAAAAAGCCATTTAGTAAACTTTGGGGTTCAATTCCGGTAGAGTGCACTAAGGTTGTTTTTTCCTAAATGGTTTTCCACTCTCCCTTCATGCAAATACAGGTGCACTTCCTCTAACTTAAGCCTTCCTAATCCCTAGCCCATTAGTATAATTAGTACATAGGTGTATAACCTGAACAGATAGTAGGACGCTGTGCTTTAAATTAAATTAAATTAAATTGAAAAGAACAAATTTAGTTTTATTTTGTGTGTACAGTAGGGCATATATGTTAAAGTACATTAAAATACATTTTTTTTAAATCCCACCATAAATATCTTGAGATATTTTTCTGTTTTCAATTAACAATAGGCCTTTTCGGAAATGACATTTTAACTTTGTAAAATATCAATTTCTTGCAGGAACGAGATGGGGAAAAATTTTAAAATAGTTGTCCACTTCCCAAGCTCATATTTATTTTTCAGATTTATAATTTTAGTCTAAGCTTACTTAGCCTTCCCAATACACAAATAAAAAAATAATTTGATAAAATTTGAAACTTGGGGCAATTTAATTACGACCAAGGTTGGGAATTGAGACAAAACTCTGATTAGGTTGAAATTTATAGGTCTGAACGAAAAATTTAAATTCTTTAATCGTGTATAATTTTGTAAACGATAAAATGTACCCAATTTATATATAAATTTATATTCTTCAGTCCCAAATAAAAACTACATATTGTGTCAAACAAGTGTTGGGTTGGGTTGGGTTGGATGTAAGTTAAAATAAAATAAAACTGTAACTAGTATAATGGTTATATACAATTATTGTGTATTTTTAATCAAGTATTTTTGTTATAAATATAAATTCATTCTAAATATAGATTTTATGATTGAATAAAAATTTCCTGATGTGAATTTTAATAATCACCTACCCACCTCGGTAGCGTTGTTGGCTAACGCGCTAGTCGTGTTGAGCCCTACTGCTGAGGACAGGGAGATCGAAGTTCGAATCGCTGTCGGGTGAACTGAGGTTTTTTTTTTTCCTAAATGGTTTTCCACTCTCCCTCCACGAAAATGCAGGTTCAGTTCCTCTAATTCAACCTTCCCAATCCATTAACGTAATTAGTACTTAAAGCGTATAACCCGAACGTGTAGTAAGACGTGATGCTAAATACTACTACTAATAATAATAATAACCACTTAAACAATAAAACATAATTATATTCAAGCTAATTTGAATAAATAGAAGTGAGTAATAGTCTTGTCCATAATAATACAAAAAAACCTTTTTCAACTGATAATAGGTGACCTGGCGGTCTAGTGGTTACGGTGTCAGACTTCTATGCTGGCGGCCGGGGTTCAATCCTCGGTCCAGGCAAAGAT
>CABFOV010003370.1:26374-58785 GCA_902141375.1 Timema poppense | reverse complement strand
TCCTTTAACAAGAAATAACGCAGTTGCTCTTTTACCAGGAAAGATGGTATAAAAAATATACTTTAGGGTGAGATCCTTTTCACATAGTCTCTGAGAAGCGCGTGTTTCTTCATGGATGAATCTTAAAAGGATACTCTACTAATATTACTTTAAATAAAATTTACCTTCATCCATGACTTTTTACATAATTTAGATTAATCCAAACCAATACATTACAATATTTTTATTAATATAAAACCAATAAGTTTTGAGCTATAAACAAATACATATACTTTTTAATCAGGGGTGTAGTGGAGTGGGAATGCCGTTCTGGCACTGCTTTTCGTGAAAAAATATTCAAAATATCTGTTTTAGTAAAGTTTTATACATTGCAATTCCAAGTTAACTAATTGATTCTATATCAATATTATGTTAAAACTTTTGTCATACTATTAATAATTAAATTCTGATAAGATTTACAGTGCTCTATGCGAGTTCCTGGAATTTTGGGGGAAGTGCGTTAAGTAAGTTTCAGCCTTTGTAATTATTAAAAGATGCTCCAAATAACTTCTAGAGGCACTTATGTTTGTGCAAGCCTTTCACCTACAGCAGTACGGGGTCCCAAGACCCCACTTTAACTTTGGGGTTGCTATGACCTTGCATTCCGGCACTGCTAAATTTACAACTACACCACTGTTTTTAATACAGGTTTTTGAAAATGAATTTGATTCTTATGCTCTTTGGTTGACAAAGATGTTTTTGTTTTATCAATTTTTCTGTAACGATGTTCATAGTTCCTAATGCCATATAGTCAGGGGCAGCCAAAGGTAAATTTCACGCCCGGGCGATATTCTACGTAACTGATGGATAATATAGTCCATTCACCATAGGAATGTAGGTAACTAACAGCTAGCAAAAGCTAGCAGATCAAATCTCATGTATCCATTTGCCCAACCATATCTTCGGCAATGACCATAAGTTATAATTGCAAAAAGAAAAAGGGTGCCATTAATTCAAACTGGCAAATGTAAAATAAATTTTTAAGAGTGGCGCTAGATTCATTTTACTCACCACAAAATTATACTAATGTGTAAAATTTCATGTTAGTATCAAAAATTGAACATGTGTTAAGCTTAGCAACTCCACTATCACGCCCTGTCTACGTTAGGTTTGGGGACTATTTTCATATCATGCCCAGGCTACGTTAGGTTTGAAGTTGTTAGGTTTGAGGATTATTTTCATATCCCACCCAGGCTACGTTGGGTCATGTCTAGCTCTGTTTGGCGTCCCCTCAAGCTGGCGCGCGGTTCGCAAGGCCCTAAGCCACCCCTGCATAGATTAAGTAACAATGTATATTATTTCATTTCACAACTCTTATGAGTTTTAAGTAAATGTCTATTTCAAGATAAAAACGAGAGTCTGTGTAGTGCGCCGTATCATTATTATTTATTACTAAAATACAAAATTGACTTTACCTATATGTGAGTAGGTTTGTGAACCTATAATTTCTAAGACGGTTTTATTATATTATTATTGTTGTTATTATTGGAGTTTACCGACATAATGACACAACTAGAGGCCATTTATCATCATTAAAATCATTCAACTCATGTTAATGTGTACAACAAGAGCCATAATTTCTGACAGCCTTTTTTTTAACAACCTGTATATACATTTGTATATATATATATTGTGTGTGTGTGTGTGTGTGTGTGTGTGTGTGTGTGTATGTAATTTCTCTAAAAAAATATGTCTTCAAAACCATATTCTTGTATTTCATGTTTTATTTAATCTTAATCAAACTGAGATTATGTCTTATTGTAAAAAAGTAGATATTAACTTTTTTTCATTAAGGTGCGGCAGAAGGGAGTGTAAGTATTTTTCAGGTTTTATAGAATATAAATTTGTTGTCAAAAAATAATCAAATATTTCTCCAGTAGCAACATAAAGTTTAGTTTTCTGCACATGCTAATAACAGATCTGGAATATCTGTCAAGGGTGTCCTGGAATTTTGTCAAAACATTTTCTCTTTATTTAAAATGTTTTGACAACATTCCAGGACTCCATTAACAGATATTAAAGATCTGTTGATATTAGTATGTGCAGAAAACTAAACTCTACAGTGCTACTGGAGAAATATTTAATTTATTTTGGCCAAAAAAATGTAATGCTATAAAAACTGTAAAATTACTTGTGCTTCCTTCTGCCGCACCTTAATATAGTTCATTTTAAATTTACAAGTTTAATATAATACAAAAAAACGCATGTTGTTTCTACATATAATTTCTGAGAAATATGCTCTACAACTTTATCGTTCTTGTATAGTAAGTGTCCACCCAAATCTTAAACACAAATACACCAGCCGTTCACATATTTTTTTTACAAGTCAAATAGTTTCAGATTCCTAAATCCAATAAAAAAAATTCTTAATTTTTTTTCTAATAAAGTTTATGCTACTCGTGTCGTATTTGAAATATGAAAAGTGTAATATATGTGATTTAGAAGCCATAATTAACCTAATATTTGAGAAATAAATAATAAAATAAAAATTCAAATACATATTATATATATTAGTGTAAAGGGTTTGAAAAGTGTTTAAAGCTTGAATTCTGAGTACTAAACAGAAGTTTTAATTTTGACACCAAAATTAATAAAATTGGTTGGTATATAATGAAATCATAAATTGTTTAAGTAATTAATATCCAAATAAGTTCAACACTTTTGGCAAGAAAGACTTTTTTTTCTTCAAAATGACACCATGGGATCATTTATGCACAGAAAAAGCAGATTTTTTTTAGCTCTAACGAGCTTCTACCTACATAGGAAAAAAAAGATTAAAATATTAATTATGTACAAAAAGGTTCACTTGTCAGAGTTTGCATGTAAATTCAGATATTCTGTAGTTGGAAATGCCAATTTTAGGGTAAAAATAGCTAAAAAGGTTCTAAATAAAAAGAAAGCTATACCAACTAATTCCAGGATGTACAAAACTTTAAAGATAAATTAAAATAAATTTGTAATTACCAGAGATACGCTACTTCTTCTTACTTCTGGAAGATGCCTTGCGCGATGAATGAGGCATTGAACTTCTAAAAAGCGTTGTAACTTAGCGTCACTTTTGAGGAGTCCAACAACGCCTAATTTTCTTTCCACCATTGCAGTTCTTTCCGTTTGAATAATAGTGAAAATTTCTGGTAGCACACCAGCATTTTCCAAATAACTCTTTATTCAATCCTGTAGGTCACTTGTGGGCAACCAAGTCCAAAAGAGCCTCACTTATATTCACAAAACCTGAAAAGTAAGAGCTTATTGGTTAAAGAAATAACTACAAACGCTTAAAATGTACAATATTTATCAATCAATGTGGATCAAATTGACTAAAAATGATTTAAGGTGAATTGATACATACTAATATATATGTATATCATGCCCTTTCTAACCTGAGCCTGTGCTGTGTTTTTACATGAATTTATTTTACAATTCCGTCTAAAAAAAAAAGAAAACATAAAATAGAAATATGTGAATTTAAACAGACTTGAGAGAGCAGGACATTAATAAAACGAGTCATGGAGTATTCTGTAGGTACGTCTACCATTTTTGATACAAAGAAAACTGCTTCTCCGTGAATAGCACTACCATTTTGGAAACAAAGTAAAATGCCCCAAAAAAACCTAAATGTGTTTCAAAGCCAAACGTCCTAAAACAAATAAAAATCAATTTATGACAGTAAAATATAAATGAATTATGGCTGAAATGTTAATTTTGAAACATATTTGTTTGGTTTTAAGACTTCGATTTGAGACTCCGATTTTCCTGCTGTTCGGCTCAAATTTAAATCTAAACAAATGTGTCAAACAAAATTACAAATATAGCTCCAAAGTCCTAGATGAATAAATAACATTAAAATTATATAGTTACCATAAATTATTACAGAACTAGTATTTTTCAAGTCAGTCGGTACATTTTTACAACTACAAACTCTACCTTGAATTGTTTCTGACACTACAGCCCTGCATTTTAAACAATGTTGTATGTGTATGCTGAAGTTCGGAGATTAAGGTAGGCCTAAAGGATAACAATAAGTGGGTTTATTTTTAAATATAGTTTCCACCTAAAAGAGAAAAAAAAACAATAGTTACAATTTCTTATAAAATTAATAACCTTATTTTTTTGAAATTTTTATATATAAAATAATGGATAAAAAGAAGAAAATAACCTCACTTTCAACCATGTTTATGACAATACCGCAGTTCTGATAAAAAGGTAAAGGGTACTAATTAGAGCCTATTTTAAAATATGGACCCTACAAACTAAAAATGATAGCAGGCCTACCTAACAAAATAATACTCTAAGATATTGGAGTATTTGTGTAGTGGTTTATAAGTGTCAAAGCTTTTACGTAAATACTATAAATTGGTACAACAAAGGCCTCCACCTGGAAAAAAAAGAAGTGCAAAGAAGGATAAGTAATGCTCTTCCTTTTTTCACCATGCGTTCTTTTATTTCTGTTTTTGCCTTCACACTGTCTAATAAGGCTCTTCAACAAATATGATACTATTTTATTTTTCAACTAAATAATTTAATTAACACAATTGGCTACATAATCTATAATGAAATGCAATATGGGCACTAAGGAAACATTCTTAAGAGAGAAAAAATTTTAATAAATTTGTATCTATTTTCTCATGTTTACTAATTTGTATAGTTATTTAGTGAAATTGAAACGAAAACTAAATCTGAAACTAACAAATTCTGTCCATTCTTGATGATTTTTATTTCCCTTGGCCTCACAAGTTATTAGAGGGGGGAGAGGGCAAGGAGAGGAGTGTGTGTGCGTGTGTGTGTGTGTGAAATTACTTGTACTACGATCAAATAGATTAACTTGAAACACTTCAAAAATATTGAAAACATCTAGTGTACAATTATGTGCTTTATAAGAAAATGTATCGATTGTTTTATGATAAAATGTAATGTATTAATTTTTTGTTTTTAAATGCATCTGAATTGTGTAAGAATTGTATATTAAACTGGATTTTTTTTTCTTTTTAGCACCGTGTCTTATCAACCATTCGGGTTATATGCTTATTTATTATTAGGTGCTCTATCTTATTACAAGTTCATTCCTTTAGTCATTAAAAACTAGCCGCTTCTGTGATTTGCCCATATTATTACGGGCAGCTTGTTTGTGAAGGAAACTATTTGCTTGAGTTATTGTGGGCTACTTCTTTGTGTAGAAAAATAATTGCCCGAGTTATTATGGGCATGATGAATCTTGCATTGTAAAAATATATTAGTCCGATATATTTTATTTACAAAAAGTATATTAAAAGACAGCTAGTTCGCAATAAGATAAAGTTGTTGTTTACTAAACTCTAGCATCAGATTTCTATTTACTTATAGATAGGAACATGCAAAATTCACATTTGGAAAGAACAAATTTTTACATGAATTTTACTGGTTTCACACAAATAATACGAATTTAAGCTTTTTTTTCTAAATAAACACAATTTCTTTGTAATTTGGAAAATACCACAACATGCAATATTATTTTCAATGCAATAACACTGGTGATGGCACTATACCAAGGCCGCCATTTATATGAATAGTATCTGTTTTTACTTATCTTATTTTATAGATACAAAATGAATCACATGAAAAATGAGTGTTTTTACGATATTTAAGCTTTTTTTATCTGAGGTTAGCATTAAAAATCACAATTTCTAATTTTTCACATTAGGATACCCTAATTTCAATACTTTGTTTACAACTTTGAAAGATTTCACGCTAGGTCCAAACAAGGACATGGACCTTGCTAAAGGCAGTCATAATTAACAAAATTATATCTTCTTAAATTTTATTCCCTTCTCCTCATTTGATAGTAGTTTAGTCTTCTATGACAACATTTTTCGGTGTTATTATTTGGTCTAAACCGAAGTTGATACTAATTGATTTTTTGATATTGCTATTTGTAAGACTCAAAGGTAATGATATTGATATATAGAGTTTGATATTACTAAAAGTTAAATGTTTTTGTGTGTATTCATATTTGATTTTTCTTCGAATATATTAATAAATGGTTAAATAAACAATATGAACAAAAAAAATTGACTGTTTTATCCTATTTTTTTAACGAATACTAATTCAGGGTGTCTGTCTAAATGAGTAGTTTTGAAATTCCAGTATATTTCCAGTATTTTATTTTAAGAAATCCAGTATATATGAAAGGTACTCAGAAAAAAAAATCCCTATTTCAAAATCATAAAATGATAGAAAGTTAGGGTAGGCCTAGGTCTGTCATAGTTACACATTTTTAAATCAAGAATCAAGTGTATTGACATATATATTCTAGTATATACTAAGGATGGGACCCTAGAAACCAAAAGGAATATTCATGGATTCAAGACTCAAATTATAATCATTTTTTAAATAGGTTGAGTTATTTTTTAAAGGTATTAAAAATAGATAAATAGTTTATTGTGGTTGAAACCAAAATAATGATAGGAAAACCTAACAACCAAACCCCAGATCATTAATTTATCATTTAATGTAAACAAAATCAGAAATGAAGGAAAAAATCCTAGTTATTGAGAAAGTTAAAAACTTATGCTTATGAAATTTTTTTAAATTTTAATTTGGGATTTTATAGCAAAATGAAGTCTCAGATTTGAAAAAAGGTGGACCCGACCCATCTTTAACACACACGCGCGCACACACACACACACACACATTACATTTTATGAATGACCTATACCACCGTCAACATTGGTGGTCTTGGGGTAAAGTGCTTGCCTCAGGAAACGATGTTTGTGGGTTTGAACCCAACAGAGGCCGAAGGCTTTTTTTTTGCACGAGAAAAAATCATAGCTCAACATACTTCAGAGGGGAAGTAAAGCTGTCGGTTTCATGTGGCATGTAAAAGAACCCTGGGAAGTATGTGAAAATACCTCTCCTGGCAAAATTGGTAGGTCCATTTCACCTCACTCGTAAAACTTTAGAGGTAAGTAATAGGACTTGATGATGCAACTTCAAAGAAAGGGAGTTTACTTTAACACAAAAACTGAATACTATCCCCACCACCCCTTGACAGTCAATACTTTCCACAAGTTTTATTTTTGATAATGAATTTGTTTAGTAAATATATGGTAATAAAAATACAGAATTTTCAATGAAAAAATAACCAACAAATATTATGTTGATAAAAATTACTTGGAAATAAAGATAATTGCAGTTACTGAACATTTAAAAAAAATTAAGATGATAAAACCCAAAAACAAAATATATTTTTAGAATGTAGACCAAAGTTAAAATTCATTCAACCACAAAACTTTTTCAATTCTTACATTTCATGTTCTAACACTTCTGCCTCTTCCTTTGCTTTCACCAAAACTGTTCTTTTCACTTCTAATTTTCTTATTTCTTCTGAGGCTGTTTTTCTGTTTTGACTCAAGTCTACTTCAATCTCTTTTTTTCTTTTCAAGCGTTTCTTTACTTATTCTTGATGCATTCCTCACAGCATAAATCATCTTTTTTGAAATTGTCATATTTAGACTGCTTCATAAGTTACACATTGAGCAATAAGGCTGTCCTCATGTAAGTTTTCAACCAGACATTCTTTATTCACAGAAATATTCGCTCAACAGCTAAATTGCTATAGAAGAGAACAAGAATTTTTTAGTGAAATATTGTAGTTCCTGGGATGCATTACTCTAAAAAAAATATTCATGAAGAACTCATCAAGCTGGTCACCACTTGAAGCGAATTGTTTAAGGTGGTCAATAACTTCTTGTTTGATACAAAGTCCAAGCAGTCTCTTTTTACAACATCAACTTGCATGCTAGATATTAGTTTCTTGTCTAGTAGGACTTATAATGCAGAAGTTATCCTATAGGTCCTAACAGATGGATTGAGCATGACTGCGGGAGAGAGACAACTAACACCCTTGACAATTTTGTAGGAGAGAGGACACTTAGGTAAAAGTTTGTTAAAGAGATCAACTTGGAATTTTTGACAATCTCCTATGAGCTGAAGTATCTGGATGTCTTTGATTCCTTTCGAAGCTGCTGATGCTGCGAACCCAATGTCTACAGTAGGGAGTGATTTCATGTTGGAATGTATCTTTAAATCAACGGTTAACAATTTTTTGGAAGTATTTACTGAATTCATTACATCACATTTTACAATTATTTTTCGTCGTGTGCTCAAGTAGTTTATATAGATCTGCAAATATAAATGGCAAGAGAGGTTGATTTCTCTGATATTTGATGAAAAATTGCTCCAACTCAAGTGAAACTGACAGCATGAATCCCCAACTTTGATGTAAGAAGTTCATCCTTCACAAAATTGCTTAATGTTTGAAAACTACCAGACTTTGGAGGATGCTTGTTAGAATAAAAATACTGTTTTAAATATGGCACAATTGACATTGCTCTCTTTATAACACCCTTGAGTTTTCTACTCATCTTATAGAACCAAACTTCATCGAGAAAAAGAGATGATCATGTTATTCTTTGATAGTCTGCACGTCTTGTTGGAAAATCTTTAAATAAATAATATAGTGAGCGCAAAAACTGGTTAATAATCCAACTAGAATTAGCATGTACTGTTTTTTAAGCACCAGAGACAACATGTAAAGAACAAGTTCCAAATTCTATTAACTCAGAATCTAGTGGAGAATCTTCCTTCAAGTAACTTTTGAGAACACTTAGAAATCTGAGGTTTACGTTTGGTCCATTCATGGAAACTTGAAGCATTTTTTTAAGATCCAAACCCTCGTCTTTTAGTGCAGATATAAAATTCATTAATATATCTTGATCTTTGTATGACCTAAAAAGCAAGATGCAGGCCTCATAACATATTTTGGGTGTCAAAAAGGATTAGTAGGACATTTTGATTTTAAAAAAGTTGGAATAGTACAACTGCCAATTTGATAAAAAGTAGGACGTGTTAAAAACACTATATTCACCTCATAGTGCCAAAATAAAATTTATTATTATTTTTATTATTAATATTATTAGCACCACATCTTACTATCCGTTCGGGTTATACACCCTTACACTAATGTGATATGGTAGGGTGATTGTGAGATGAAATGGGGGAGCTATTTGCAAACCTTTCCGATCATTGATTTTCATTGCATTATTAATCCTTTCATTCACTTCTGCCACTAATGACTTAAAAGATTGAACTACTACTTTAGCTTCTGATTCTTGCTTTTCCAACA
Organism: Timema poppense; assembly: GCA_902141375.1. Classification (NCBI taxonomy): domain Eukaryota; kingdom Metazoa; phylum Arthropoda; class Insecta; order Phasmatodea; family Timematidae; genus Timema; species Timema poppense. The sequence continues at coordinate 49,586 of CABFOV010003370.1, read as the reverse complement.
AGTTCTCTTTTTGCATTGCCACTTTAGCTCCCTATGATTTCTTTTCCAAAACTTTCCTATATGCTTGATACTCTTCACTTTGGTTTTTTATTTTCTCTTTATCTTCTTGCTCTTGTTTCTTTCATTCAACCTCAATTCTCTTATCTTCTTCATCCAGCAAAGTAAAACTTACGGGCTCAACGTCCTTTCTTGTTGAAATTATTTGTGAATGATACTGTGTTGCATTGATAGTTGTAATATATAGGACCATCTTTGGTAGACTGCATGCCTCTTATAGATTTAACAAGCCTTTTAATTTAGCCTATTCTAGTTGAAAATAGTTCATTAAAACACTACCTCCCAAATCATTTTATAAACACTGAATTTCAAAGACACTGTACAAGCCTTCGGGCATACAATTCAAATTTATTCAAACTGCGTGAAAAATTATGATGCTAAACTTTGTTTTGCTAACTTACCAGCAAAAAGGAAGATCCACACTTCAACCTCTAAAAACCAAACGGTTTCTTTCTTTTGGAGGTCAAAAAGTTGGAGTTTTTCCTCAAAAGTAGGACAAAAATGAGCCCTGCATTCAGGGTACCAAAATTCAAAGGAAATTTACCCACATTTGTGTGGTTTAATAGTGGGTACTTAGGGGAAAAATACGCTTAGTAAATACAGCCAGGATTTGAACCCATACCTTTCCTTCTACAGCAATCCAGTATATTGCGAGAGTGGCACCTAAGGCCACATGACTACAAGTGAGGACAATACAGAATAACAAAATAAATATTTTATGCAACATTTAAAAATAATATCTAAATTTAAAACTTGTCTAACATAAATTGATAGTCTTTGACAAAGTCTAAGACATCACTTTCAGATTAGACTGGACTGTCAACGAGCGGGAGTAACATGGTGTCTACTAAACTTGACCAATGAAATACCTGACTTTTTCCCTGATTTCCCCTGATCATTTCCTAAAATTCTCGACTAAAAATTATAAATTATGTCACATCCCCTTCTAACTCGCCGCCGCCCCCTCCACCCTCGTTTTTCTATTAATCTTTTTTTTAATAATAATAAGTTTTAAAATTTGAATCAAAATTGTTTACTAGGAATTAAAAATATATTATACTGATTATTGTAGTTCATATTTTGAGTAATATATCATTTTCCCGGATTTTTAATGTGATTTACTAAATTCCCGACTTATTCCCGTTTTTACCCGATCACTTCAAATTCCCGTTTTCCCTGATTTTCCCGGATGGTAGACACCCTGGAGTAAGAATTTGAAATTTGAATTCTGGTATGGTGTACTGAGGGTGGTTTTTCCTAAGAGGTTTCCCATTCTACCTTCATGCAAATGTGTATAGCCTCAACAGGAAGAAAGACACAGTGATAAAATATTATATTTTCTTATAGGACAACCGAACCAATGGGCATGTCATCTATTCTAGTTTGCTGCTGGTGACTAGGAAGTTGGGATTCGAATTCTAGCATGGTGTATTGAGGGTGGTCTTTGATAGATGGTTACAATTAATATGATAGTAAAAACCTAAAAAGCGTTAATTTAGAATTATTAATGTGAGAAAAAAGTTCTATTTATGTAGCAATAATGTTAGACATTTATGCTTATCATTAATTTTGTACTAAAATTTGGATTAGAATTCAGGATTCAAAGATAAAATGAAAATAAGGATCTGAGAAAAAATGGATTTGACCCATAACTAATATATAATTATTCAGTATAGACACACACAAATTTTGTTTGAATAGCCTCCACCCCCCCTTGACAGTCGATCCTTTCCACACCAGGTTATATTTTTATAGGCTAAATAGATTTGTATAATAAATATAAGTATACAGAAGCCTCAATGAAAAGCAAACAACAAATATTATACTTAAAAACAGTACTTAGAAGTAAAGATAATTGCAGTTACCTAACATGAGTAATATTAAGATGGGTGACCTGGCGGTCTAGGGGTAAGTTGTCAAGACTTCTGTGCTGGCGGCCGGGGTTCAATCCTCGGTCCCGGCACAGATTTATCTGATTACCAAACCTTTCCTTCACCTCTGACAAGATATCTTGTGAATGTGGGGAATGCCAGGCCTCCACCGTGGTTCGGATTCCACGTTAAACTGTAGGTCCTCCATTTCATCTCACAATCACCCTACCATTACACATTAGCGTAAGTGTGTATAACCCGAACGGGTAGTAAGACGCGGTGCTAATAATAATAATAATAATATTAAGATGTTAAAAATTACAAAAATATTGTTTTAGAAAGGAGAAAGAAATGAATATTCTATCACAAAACTCTTTCAATTCTTTCATTTAATGTTCAAACAACTCTGCATCTTACTTTGCTTTCTGCAGAAATGTTCTTCTTTATAGTTCTAGTTTCTTATTTCCTTTTTTTCTTTTTTAGGTCTACTTCAATCTTTTACTTCTTTTCAAGAGCTACTTTCCTTATTCCTGATTCAATAGAAAAATGTCTAGCTGAAGAAAGTGTCATTATTTGATTAAGAGCCCACAATATATCAGCAAGAGAAACTTCATTTTTGAAAAGGAAACTCTGAATAGAGCAACTATGTCTAGTTTCGGGTTTCAAAACTACTTTATGGTCATTAGAACAAGCCTTATCACCAAACAATGGTAACAGTATAAGTTATAAGTTTTTTTTTAAACTTTTAGACATGTTTCTACCATTACAAATAAATTAATGCTAGTGCCGCTTCAAATACCCTTGTCTCAATTTTATTTCAAAATAATTTTAATAGCCTACATTTTTATTCAAGTTTTTTGTTCTGCCTCTTATTATTTGTTTAGGTTGTACATATACTCAATGTGTTAAGGATGAGGAAGGTTGAATGTAGAGTAAATGTGCTAGCATTTGTCTGGAGTGAGAGTATAAAACTATTTAGGGAAAACCAACCTCAGTACACCCAACCAAAATCAAGCGATGATCCCCCAAGTTATTAAGAGAGTAATGGCTTAGACCAGGGGTCTCCAAACTTTTTTTTATGCGGGCCACATAATATATTTTACACATTTTTGTGGGCCAAAATAAAGTTCATCTGTTCTTCAAATAGCATTATTATTGCCCTGAATGCCTTGAAATGCAGGAATAAATCACAAATCAAATTTATTTCAACATGCAAATTTAGATTCAAGCCATATGGCTGGTCACGTTTGTAAAAAAAAATGCGACTTTCCAAAGCCGGTCAGGTCAGTGTTTGGTAAAAGTTATTGAGGTTGTTTTTTCTCTGTGAGAACTGAATCAATCTATATGTAATAAATTATATTTATAATAATTAATCAATATAATTACTTATTTTTGAAATTAGGTAACATCTTTCGGGACTTTTCTTTTATAACCCTCTGCAGGGAGACTTAGAATTACCTAAAAATCATCATAAACCATTCTGTCACACCCAAACACTTATTTTTGAAGGAGGAAGGGGTGTCTCTGTCTTATGTGTCCTTGAAGTCCCCAACAGGGAATGTCAATACCTATACTTTTTAACATTGAACCCCTCTTGAATCAATATAAAGTGCTTTAAAACATAATATGAATTGCATTTAAGATTTTTAAAAGACTCCAATAGGCTACAAGCATAGAGATTTATGAGGAATACAAAATTACATTACTAATAGTTATACTTTCGAAGGGGGTTGAACTCCCTTAACCACCGCTTGGTATGGCCATGGTGTTTTTAAATGTATTTATATATAGTTGCCATTTTTATTAGTCTCCGGAGGTGTAAGCTGTAACATGAATGGTGCTGCATGATGATTTTTTATACTGACAGCTGCACGAAATGTTGGATTCCACATAATCCCGAACTACCAGTGCCTCTTGTGGCGTATATCAGGTACAATAAATGAACAGACAGGGATTCGATTAGAAAATTTCTAATTTGGTTTGAGATAAATTTTACAAAAACACATACAAATATTTAAATATAATATATAAGGCATTCACGAGCTAAGTTTACCTGAATGACAGGTCGAAATATTACTATAAGTTATCCCTAATATATCACTACGCCAACAGCTGACAGCTATCACTTTAGATGACTGTAATGAAAACAGATGGTAATATATTAATGTGCTAGTTAACCACAATGATTTAGGCCAATATTATTTATATATTTATTTTAGGTCGGACACAAAGTTTATTTATCGTTTTTTTCCACTTAAAAAAATATTCACACCACTTTCACAAAAACTTCTAACGAACATAGCCTCAAAATGGCGACTGACGAATTTAAACCATATAATTGAACATAACGGTAAACAAGTTTTTTTACAATGATGCGGACACGCAGTTGATGAAAATACTTTATTCAGTTAAATATTTCAAAATACGATAAAATAATCATAAAATCATGTATTGTATGTTAAAAAATGACAACAATTTTCTCTTTTCCAAGTAAATACGATGCCTGTATTAAAAGGTATTGATGTATGCACTATATTACACAAAATCAGTAACGTTCCAAAAAGAAAAATAAGTACTTTTAATTATGTTTAAAATATTGTTTTGAGTTGGACAAAAAGAAATAATTTAAAAAAATGAAATAGTATGAGAAAACTTAAGTTTACGTTATTTTAAATGTAATATATAACAGGTAATTAAAGATCTTGACATTTATAACAAAACAGTGATCTTTTACAGGTGTTGGCAACCCCCACACTTTGCACATGCCTTAATCAGGGTCTGCTGTTTGGTTAAACAATTAAATTATATTCACCTTAGCCTATGTGAAATTATTTACCTTTTTTTATTGTTGAGTTAGTTAATTTGACAATGGTTTTTAGCACAAGCCATTTTCTTAATTATGTCCTATTATTAGATTTGACTTGATCTTATGTGTGAAGCCCTGTCCTTTTTTACATTTGTGGTGTCTTTTAGACAATGGGGCCTCTCCTCTACATTTTGTTTGGATATTTGTGTTGGAATCATTTCACCTGGTATTGTATAAAAGATGAATGAGCGTAACCCATTGCTCATTGTGTACCAGGTAGTAATTCATTGGGCTTTGAACAGGCCTGTTTGTCTAAAGTGAGGTTAATATTTTTGTTGATTCTGAGCTCAAACAAATTATGATGGTGCTTCTCTCCTCTAGATGAAATTAGAATTTTCAACCAATTTTCCATTTACTGCCAGTAATTTAAATGAGTCTAATTGTTACATAATTTCAATTTTATCTTTTGTCTGAGCTAAACCCATTTATTCCTTTGTAAGTGTTTCTAGGCATCATTATCTCTATGTCCTTGTCTAGTCATAAAATAATAACTTCACTCACCACTTATTGAGTGAAACCTTAGTTTAAATAAAATATAATTTGATAGTTTGCGTCTTACCCATATTTCTTGTACAGGCTGTGTATGTTGCTTAATAGGATAGCAATACTAATGGTACCAGGTAACAGTGACAATTCAAGCAGTCCCTCTATTTAACTGTATTGAAGAGTACAGATAAAAGAGTTTGATGGATTGCATTCAAATTTGAGATTTAATTGTTATAATTATGTCCATATATCTAGGTTGAATCGTGATTTTTATTCTAGCCCTAAAATTAAGAGTAGTTTAGGGGAGACTGGGGAGGTTTGACCATAAGGGAGGTTTGACCAACATTCAAATTTCCCTCTTTTTTAAGCTGTATCATGCTGATACCTGGTGGATAGTAAACTCAAAGCTTTGTTAAAGAAGCCATCTTTATATCAGGGCTGCTATAGTTAAAAGTTTGGAGCTTTGTTAATTTTTGTGAATTCATGGTGAGAAAGTAAGTATTTTGATTTTCTTCTCTAAGGTAATATCTAAATATATTATTAAATAGAACTTTATCTTTAATAGCATGATGAATCTATAGAACTTAATGTACAAACCTACATAAAGACTTCAAAGAAAGGTTAATATTTTCTTTGGGATTTTTTTATTTTATATAATTGGTGTCATTGGGGAGGTTTGACCAAGAGCTTTTATGGGAGGTTTGACCATAAGGTCAAGAGGTGGTCGAAGGCCTGCCAAATCACGTATTTTGACAAATACACCTATAAAAACTCAAATAGAAAGTGAGCATGCATTAAGAAAGACAAAAAGTAATAAAGTGTCTAAACCACAAATTACAAACAGGCAAATTAAGAAAAAAATATTTGTTGAGAGTTCAGAATCAAGCCAGGAAGAGGAAGATTTTTGGGAAAAATCCAGCAGTGATGATTTAAATTTTGATGATGAAGATATGCTTCACACCATTGATCAAGGAGACTTTGCTTTGGTGAAGTTTAAAACCAAAAGTAGCTTTTGCTACTTTGTTTCAAGGGTGGTTAAAAAAGAGAGCAACGATGACTATTATGTCACATTTTTGCGTCGATCTGAGCCAGGTATAGGACTGTATTCATTTGTTTATCCTGAAAAAGAAGATACCTCAAATGTTTTGAGAGAAGATTTAATAAAATTACCCCCTCCAGTCTCTAGTGGCGGAACAGAAAGAGTTGCGCTGAAAGTGAATTTTGACTTTGACTTTTCAAGATACCAACCTGTGCGCTAATTGACCATGCAGAAGTTTCGCATATTATTTTTGAGTTTTTTTTATATTAAATTTAAGGCCTAAGCCCAATGATTGATATATTATTTATAAGCTTTCTAAGCCTAAAGTTGTTTTCATATTTATTAATTTAGGCCTATAAGAACAATAATTGTTTACTTTGTTTTGTACATATGGTAGCTTATTAATGCCATGTTATTGTGTCTATACTGTAATATTATTATAATGAATGTGTTTTCTGTTTATAAAAATACTTTACTGTTGAACTGTCATCTTTGTCCACATTGTATCTTGCTTTCATTGCATTTAATATAAGCTGGTCAAACCTCCCACACCATGGGTCAAACCTCCCTCACATAGGGAGGTTTGACCCTGTTTTCAGTACTATAAATATTGTTTAGTACACATTAATAAACTAGTCACATATGTCAAACTATGGCTTGAAAACATGGCTGAAAGTCTAAAGAACGAATTAAGACCATCAACAACTTTTTACTGTTAATATAAAAAATAAAATAAAATAAAAAGCAAAATTTGGGTCAAACCTCCCCAGTCTCCCCTACTAAAGACTAAGTTTTGAAAATTATAAATATTTCAAAGTTGGATATTACAATATTATTTCAACTCGGAAAATGGGAAGTGAGTGCTGTGAAGTATATGAGTTGAAGAAATGCAAGCTGCAAGGTATGACGACATCCTCCTAAGTCTCTGTCTTAAAAAGACAATGCAGTTTTGTGAACAGAAACGCACCTGGATGACCACACCTTTTTTCTTTTAGGAAGCTTCAAGAAGGAAATGTCACTTGATATTCCCCTTCAGGGTACATATCTCTTTCCTTCCCAACGAGGAGTCGAGTAGGTAGGATCTATGACATCTTAATCTGTGTTCTAAATTTCACGTGTCGGAAATTATCATGCATATAAAGTAATAGTCTGGTTTTTATTAAAATCTACAGCGTGTGAAATATCTAGCAAAATGCTGTTTATCTACTTAAAATAAAAATAACTATAAAACACCAGAACTTTTAATTTATAAAATAAGACCTCATCCTTTTTTAATTATTATAATACAGTATAGCAAACTTAAGACCCAATTCAATAATCATATCAAATGTCACCCTAATGGTGGCGAAAAACATTAATATATCAGGCTAGCTCTTTAAATGTTACAAAGTGTAATAATAGTAATAGTAAAAATCCACATCAGGGCTATATTTAGTATTTTTTTGGAAAGTGATAAGGCCCATTTAAAACAAACAAAGATTTTAAATATCCCCTTTCTTCCTACAACCTAAGCTCAGTGCCATCAAATTATCCAACAGAACTAACTACATTTTATATAAAAAATAAGTAACGTTAATCATTAAGTGTGGAAACAGAAAAGAGGGGAAGAGAAGAATTACATTATTTCCAGGTTGTTAGGTTGAGTAAAAAAAGGCAGCATAAGGGTATGTAGAATGTAAGTAGAATGAGAAGAAAATACTCTCCATATTTTCATTATTGGTGGGTGATGATAAATCTCGAAATTCCTTCTCTTTATTGTTGTGCTAAATTATGTGAGTGATGTATTCAATTTCATTTTGCATTTTTTCTACTGGCAACATTGATGATACTTTCAAAACGGTTACAAAGAGGAAGGTTTAAACTTTAACATACATTACATACACTTATGCTGTACTATTTATTAGTTTAAAAAAACTATTGGTGAAATGACAAGATAACGTGCATGAACTTGCAGGTAAATTACTATCAAAATACCAGTTGGTTGGTTAAGATAGAGCACTGCAATTTGAATATTTAAGTAATACTTAACACACAACAAGAAGTAGGTAGATAATTTGACGATTTTTCCTAAGCACAAACCTCTCACATCGTTATAAGAACAAAGGGAGAGCAAGCAATGTACTCATGCCAGCATAGCTTTTTTTTTGGCAAAGTGTCTTACTACCTGTTTAGGCTATATGGATATGCACTAATTAAGATAATGTGTTAGGGATGAGGAAGATTGAATATTACAGGAAGTATACCTGCATTTAGGTGGAGGGAGAGTGGAAAGCTGTTTAGGAAAAACCACCTTCACTACATACTTGACCGGGATTTTAACCTTGATCTTCCCATCATCGGCAGTCTAGTCTACTGTAAGAGTCATGCTTCAGACCAGGCGGCCACTGAAGCAAGTTCCCCAATGCTGCATTGCTTATATATGTAATGGTAACTTAAATGGAACCATATTCCAAAGTTATAGGAATGATATTTCAGTTTGTTTTTTGTTCTTTTCATCAATCATTAAACATACAGTTATTGTTCAGACGCAAATTTATGTACATTAAAATGTAATTTTACTTGAGCCACATCTTTACTTTTATCACTGTGAGTTTCGAGAAATTAACTCTTCACAAGGTATGAATAAACTGGTTCATTGGACTCATATAATGAATTATATTAATACCTATAAATAATACTAATAGTATAGGAAAATGTGTTCAATAGTGACAGCAAAAAAGTATTTTCTAAAGAGATTTGTTTCTATGTACCAGAATCCCGTTATTAATAACACAAGCAGTTAAAGAAATGAGAAAAGTCTCATAGCAAGGAAAAGCTGGGACAGTTGTCATAGCAAAGAAGGTTTGGTTTATCAGCTTCTACTCATGCACCATTGATAGCCGTCAGTTTAATTAAGCAAAGCAATTTTCAGCCAAGATAAATTTCAGAAGAGCCAGCAATAGTCCTCTCACCATCACCGGTATTAGACCAATGAGTCCAATTAGGTCAAGCACATGGGTCCTTCCATTTTAAAAATAAGTGGGGGAAGGTCAGTAAACATTATACTGTTAGTAATTTTTGATTTAAAGTGAATTGGATGTGTGACAATTTATGTGAGGAGTACCGAACACCCTTAAATTCCTAATAGATGGCAATGTTCAAACACTTTTTCAGTGTTTTTTCCTCGATGCAGAAAATTCAAGCATAATTACTGGGTTTCCTGATTAGTCAACACCCTTAGAATGCCATATTAACCAGGCTAGGCTATAACAACAGTTTGAAACTTCTAGTAGGCTTTAAATGAAAACAAACTTTCAAATAAAATGCAATAATAAAAATGGTGGTCATTTTCTTTAGTTCATTGCATCTCAAGCTATTCACATGTTAACTATAATGGAATAGAAATTTTCAAGCTAGAATTTAGGTAATATATATTCAATCTAATGGGTGTAAGAGTATATATACTCTTTATAATCATAGATCTAAAGAATTGTTTTATTTACGTCTTCTTTATTTGTCAAAACATGTGCTCAACTGATTGGGGTGTGGTAAAATTACCAAACAATGTTTTCGTGGGTAGCAGTTCACCCAACTTGAAAGGGTGCAACTTTGAAACAAATAAAAAAACTTGGGCCCATTCTATCCCAAAGGATATTAAAAAGTGGATGGTAAAATAAAAACATTTCAAATTAAATAACAATGAGTAGATACCATATTAGTTAGGTAGGCCTACCATTTCAATACTCTTCAGGTCCTTAAAGACTTAAGTCATTCTGAAGATATAAGTCAGCTAGTATGTATCCATGTATAAGGTAAAAATTTTAAAGGTACATTTTTAAACGTAGGTATATTATAATAGTTTTAACTTTAAAACCCACATTCCAACAAGTAATTATATGTGGCTATTTAATGTCAAAAAGAGGAATTACCATATACCTAAAACAAATGCTACCATCAGAAATATATAGATCATTTATAGGTATATTAAATTGTAATATAGGGGCATATAAAGAATTCTAAAAATCTGTGTATTATTAAATTGAATTGCATTAGATACATTATTGCTTCCAGTCTCTGGTCTGGGTCAGAGTTTAGTCAAGCCATAGGCTTATATTTTCCATTGCCCGCTTGCTAGGCCTGTCAAAGCTTCATATGCCTTTTAATCTAACTTAAGACTAGGCCCCACACAACATATCGTCCCCGCCTGTTAATTCATTACTGTGAAAGGGTAAACCCACATTACACCAATGATAGATGTTTCGGCCAAGCCGGGAATCGAACCTGGGCCCCTTAGATCAGAAGAGAAGCATGCTTTATAACAAAATCAGCTGAAGATGTAGACAAAAATTGTCATCTGTTTGTAAAATGGGTGATTATCTACTGGGATAAAAATACAAACCATTGTATTCGGTCAAGCTAAAGAAAGTCACAGCACAACATGCAAAGTGAAAATGTTTAGTTCTTTTTTCCATCAAAATGCTTATATTATTGGTTCATCCTAACCTGAGACCGGAAGTAAACATTCCCATATCACTACGCAAAGGACATATATGATTGGTGGCACCAGTGTAGGTGACCTGGTGGTCTAGGGGTAAGGTGTCAGACTTCTGTGCTGGGGTTCGGGGTTCAATCCCCAGTCTCGGCACAGATTTATCTGATTACCAAACCCTTCCTTCACCTCTGACAAGACATGTATTAATCACAACTTGTGAATGTGGGGAATGCCAGGCCTACACCGTGGCTCGGTTTCCACGTTAAACTGTAGGTCCTCCATTTCATCTCCCAATCACCCTAACATTACACATTAGTGTAAGTGTGTATAACCCAAATGGGTAGTAAGACGCGGTGCTAATAATAATAATAATAAACACCCAGTGCAATATTTTAAATAGGCGCGACCATGTATAATCAGTACCATAACAAAGTAGGCCACTAGGAATGTTAAATTGTTTTAATACTTTTAAATTTCCTGTCTTATGTTTAGCAAAACTCGGAACATACTCGGCAAACGCCCAAAGTAGACGGGAAGTGAGTCAGGAGTTTGTTGGTATTCTAATAGCTTTCAAAGCTTAAAGTATAATTTATAAACCAAATAAGGGGAAAATTCTAGTTGTAATAATTTTATAAAGTTGTTTTTAAAAAAATTTGATGCAAAACAAAGGAGGTAATATTTAGTGAAATGATAACATTGAAAGTCTGTTCAGTAGAAAATGGGATCATATATATTTCCACGTGGCTGTTTACATCAAGTCTCTGGTTAGGAAGAATCAATAATAGTAGGTGTTCAAAACAGCTAACATGCATTTTGAGTCAGGTGTCTGTGTCACATTATGCTATTTTATACACACAACTTGCCAGCATCAACGAATAAACAAGCAATGTGCAATTTTGTTACAAGATCGTCAAGATTTGAGGAAGGCTATGCATGTGTATGTTCCTTCAAATGTTACCATAGAAATAAATCTTATGGAAGTAGATCAAGTGACAGAGAAAGCCATAAAACATGCCCAATTCACCTTTTATGGCAGGTCATATCTAGCCACTCTCGGCTATCAATCTTGCAAATTAATCATCAGTTGACAATGAATGTGTAAAGTTTTTGGTTTGTTTAGTTATAAGGAATCACTCTCAAGAGGAGTTTCACCAATTTTTATACACTATGTGCAGTGGTGTGTCGTGAAGTGTTGCTAGGCTAAGCAGTATTAGATTAAATTGTACATGTGAATCGTTATGGACTAAGTCAGTAATGAATGGGAACTGAAAGAGTGTGATTTAGAAGGGAATCCATTAGGTTAATGTGAAAGAAGCATCTTACATTGATTTGGCTATGTTGAGAGGATGAATGTGGATCGAGTGATTAAGCAAATATATGAATGTAGAGTGTGATATTAAGCGTTTGAAGAATAAAAGAGCCTGTATTACTCAGTTTATGGATGTTAATGAAGCAAAGGGAATATGCAAGGATAGGGAAGTGTGGATAAAGTTAGTGAGGATGTATTAAGTAGTGTGTTGTTATTTGAGCTATTTGCATAGTTTGTATGTATGTTTTAGTACAATAAAGTGGTTTAAACTGGTCTTTATTTGACAGTTATAATGAATACTATTCGAGTTAATCCAATACAATGCAACTCTTGGTTTGGGCTCTATTATCTACCAAAGTTACTACACAATTATCCATGGGTGCGACAGGCCAAAAAGATTTAGGGCCAGTCTTGTGACTCCTGGTTAAATATTAATCTGGCCATAAATATTTATATCTGATCAATAAGTTAAAAATGTGTCTTATTACTGCCCAATAGCTTTTATCTGCCAGATAAAATATATTTATCAATCAAAATTTTATTGGAAGGTTTAAGTACATGATAACTTTTATCTGAAAGTTAAAATGGTCGTTGCCATGGTGGCACATTGCTTTTAATGAGGTTTTGCCTATCAGAATCTGTTTTAGGTTAAAATCTTGGTTCACATGTTTAGTAGGCACAGGCCCAGGCTCAAACTATATATAAAGTTAGAACATTTAATTGACACTTTTATAAAAACTGACAAGCTATTTGTAGAGTTATAAGAACAAATTATTTAAATGCGAGTACAAATAAATGAAATTTTGTAAACATTTTACCAAATTATTGACCATATTTTGGCAGACACCGAAATTAGTACTTGCAAAGACAACCTAGCTTCTGCGCCCAAGTGACGCCATCCGTTTAGCCGCCATTATTTAACAAATGTTGAGCATTGTAGCCACTAGCGAGGTTGTAGTGGTAGCAGCATGGTTTATATGCATGGGCACACCAGTAAAAACAGTACCAACCTTGTGTTTTCTGAATAAAAATTTATTTATCCTACAGATAGCTATTCGGCAGATAAATTCAGTTCATAATAGGCGTAAGTTGCTGATAACCTTTATCTGGTCAGCTTTAACATCCCGGTAGTAATATTTATCTGGTAGTCATTAGACCAGCCCTTATAACATTACCCAAACCAACCTGTTAGCTTAAATAAGTTATTTAAAAATTGCAAGCTTGGTTGTAGGTTGTTTATCAGAATTGGGCAGTTTAATCCTTTACAAATATACTGTCGTTCTATATAACAACGAAAAGTTTTTAAATCTATGCACCCTATTACTATGCCTGTGATAAAGGAACAAACGTTCATATATAAAACAACTATAGGACCAAATGAAATTAGATGTAATTAGAATGGATTGGGCTAGAAACAAATTGCTTTTCCAAATAAGGTGAGTATGTAAGAAACACGAGAAAAGGAGATATCTTTTGCAGTTTTTGTATTAGAACATTTTTTGACCAAAATAAATAAAATATTGCTTCAGTAAAAACATATTGAGGTTTATTTTCTTCACATAGTTATATAAACAGTTATTTAATATATGTCATGAGCATAGCAGCATTAGATGACGATTTTTTTTAAATTAAGAGAAAAAATTGTCCTTAAATTCCAGAACACCCTTGACAGATATTCAAGAAATGTTGAGGTCACCACAATAAGAAAATTAAACTCCATGTTTGTACTCAAGCAATATTTGATTCTGACCAAAGTTTTCATGTAAATACACGTTTTTTGGCATTCCCTACATCCCCACCTTAAAACTCTACTGTGCCTCTTCCTTCTTCAGAGCTGTGTATAAAATAGCATAAAACACTCAGTAAATAGGCCACAGGAATATTTTTTTTAAATATCGAACTAGGTTATGTAGCCTACTATAAAACCAAATTAGCTGGGTATAAAAACAGTATTTATATATGATTTAATATTAAGTAATTTTTTAACTCTTAAACATTAAAAATTATTTTTCTTTTAAAATAGGAACTATTTTAACCATTTCACTGTGTACACTTTGCATGCATATCTAGTTAGGCCTATATTAAATTTCAGCCCCATACATTAACTAGCATACTTACTTAACAATGATGCCTATGCAAAAAGAATAAAATAGCAAGTTTGATCCGTCATAATTCAGGAACTATAATAATGTGAAATGATTGTAATACTATTTATTGCTTTTATTTATACACTTGTTAAAATTGTGAAATAAAATATGTATTGTCGAATAGGAGTTAAAGCTGATATTTGTACCATAAACTGGGGTCACGTTGAGAAAATAAAATATGATATACCCCCCCCCCCCACGATTAAACCAAGTTGGTATGAGCTAACATCACTAATGAATGTAATATAACTTATATTTCTCTTCCAAAGAAAGAATGATAACAGAGAGCCTACTTTAAACAAAATATTATTATTATTATTATTATTATTATTAGCACAGCATCTTACTACCCGTTCGGGTTATACGCACTTACGCTAATGTGTAATGGTAGGGTGATTGTGAGATGAAATGAAGGACCTACAGTTTAACGTGGAATCCGAACCACGGTGGAGGCCTGGCATTCCCCACATTCACAAGATGTCTTGTCAGAGGTGAAGGGAGGGTTTGGTAATCAGATAAATCTGTGCCAGGACCGAGGATTGAACCCCAGCCGCCAGCATAGAAGTCTGACACCTTACCCCTAGACCGCCAGGTCTCCTTTAAACAAAATAGCATTTCAAAGTTACCCCATGATTGGGTGGGGAGAGTGGTGTTGTCCCCTAATTCGAAGTATATTTATATCTAACCAAACCAAGTGAAAAATTGGATTATCAATTTAATGTTTAAAGCTCAAGAATATATTTTAATGGTTTAAAATTAAAAATAAATATATATATAAGGAACAACACAATTTTGTCTCCATAGCCCACTGATGATGCAACGTCTTAATGTATGGTAGTGGGTCCTATATTATATGGACTCATCAATTATTAGTGATAATTTTCTCTATTCATTTATTACTTTGAGGTATTCTATTAGGTAAAACACTCATCTAAATTTAGGCTCTTCGACATCAGGTATAAGAAAATAGTCCCAGGGAATGCTGAGAGAAAAAAGGTTGGTTAAAGCTGTGGTAAATGATAGGTAGCCGTTCTAAAATAGCCACAATATCACATGAAATACCTTGAATGTGCGACTAATCTAGCAGTCCTACCTATTACGCAACGCGAGTCACCAGGGCACTGCCCTGGTTTAACTGCAGCACTGGGGGGTGGGGGGGGAGGGTTGAAGGGGTCACTTGTATATCCCCTTTAAAAATGTATATGCCTAAGTTGGGAGTACATACCAAATCATCAACGTCATCCCAGTTTAAGTTTATTTAACAGTTCAAATGACTTAAGATTTTTTTTCCTGAAAACTTATAAACAAAGCCATGTTCATTAAAGAGATGCTAAAAAAACCGTAAAATGCAAAATAGTATGGAAATTAGTCTCTGTGTGTTTAAACTACAAAACTTAAAATGTATAGGCCTACATGATCATTGAAAAATATGGAGCTTGTAGTTTTACATTATTTAGAGGCACATTACTAAGTGTAATAGGTCCAAATAATAAGACTTGTCATATTTTACATATTTTTGTGTGAGAAACAATACCTCTCCTGTCCCCAAACATTTTTACATGGGGTTCTGGAAATGTGACCATGAAAATTAACAAAGTCAACAGAACACATCTTATACTATGTTTGTAGAATTCAATGTAAAATATTATTTAAGGTAGAGATAATAAGAAAAAATTCATGTGAAATATAACACTTTAATGAATATATCAAGAAGATTAATTAAAGTGGATATTGTCAACTTAACATTAACGTTACAGTTACATTATGATATTAGAGTTGAATGTAAATTATTATATAGATAAAAATATTAAGTAAAGATAAGTTAAAGTGGATGTCGTCAATTAACATATAAGATTGGATATAACAAAAACATTAAAATGTGAGTCATATCACGCTACATAAACAATTGAACTTGTAAACAATAAAATTATATAATTTGACTACACCATATCTACAGATTATTCATGACTAGGATGATATATTCATTAAAGTGTTATATTTCACATTAATTTTTTCTTATTATCTCTACCTTAAATAATATTTTACATTGAATTCTACAAACATAGTGTATCTGCTTCCTTATTACCATTTTAATCATGTTTTTCAAAAAGAACACATCTTGTTTAACAATTTTGTAGAGTAAAACCTTTGTGGCATAATTATGTCTGCCACACTTCAAAGAAAACCTAAGCATAGTAATGTTATATTATATATTGACTCTTATTTGAATATATTAATATGATTTGGAAATATAGCTTATGCATATATGTTACGTATTCATGAGGTTTCCTAAAATAAATTTCAAAGATATTAATATGTTTTGGAATTTAATTTTTGCATGTTTAATATGGATTCATGTTTCCTAGTGTTTTTTATAATATTACTACATTTTTGGTATTCAACTTATGCACCTTTGATGTTTCTTGGTGTTATTGTTGATAATATTATTACATTTTAGGCATTTAACCAATGACGTAGAAAGCTCATTTTTCTAGGTCCGCTAACCAATTCTAGGGGGGTCCAAACCTCCCTCCCCTCGACCCTGCTCTTTTTTCAAACTTTTCATAGTTAGCTAATAATGTTTTGAGTAAATACGTTTGTTGAGATAATGGGTGGGGGAAGGACAGTAAACCTACTTAGATAAGCTACAAACTCCACATCTGATAGTTCTGTTATTAAGCTGCTCTTTACTTAGGGTGATTCCTCAAATAGGATTTTACAGGTGATAGCAAAAATGTTTCTTCATTTTCACGGACCCTACTTACTCGGATCATTCCATAAAATGTCTTTTGTTTTTTTAAAACAATGTTAATGTATGAGAAAAGACTACTCAACAACCTTACTAATCCAGACAATTGCTTATATACATTACATGGGTCATATTATATTAGCCTAATTTATAGATCTGATGATAATTTACAACTCATATAGTCTCTTTACTCTTAATTGAATGGGACTAAAGGTGCATTCTAATTTTAATTATATACATAATCTATATTTTCCCCAAGACCTTTCAAAGGGGTGAGCTGTGTGCGCATGGCTGCTCTTACTAATCGCCAGGCTAATATCATTGTGTTGCACAAATCATCAAATATTGCAAAATATTAATTCTCCTTTGCCTGGCTACTTAATAATGCCACCCATATGGCAACATTTTCTGAGAACACTGTATTTTGTGTTTGAAGGAGGAGGGGTGATAGAAGGAGCATGCCTATGTCCTTATTTATCAATTAAGGTGATGATGAAGGGAACACAAAAAAGGCCAGTGTTTTGCCGTTTTATAGCAAAACTTTTTTGGACAAAAAGAATAAATTATTGCTTCAGTACAATCGTAGAATTTTATTTTATTAACATGGTAATTTCAACATTTCTTGATTATTTGTCAAGGGTGTCCTGGAATTTAATGACAACTTTTTTTTTCTTAATTTAAAAAGTTTGTAATCTAATCAGATAATAAAGAATAACTGTAGATATCACAATGTGTAAAAAATTAAACTCTTCTGCCGGTGGTGCTCGACCAGTGGTCGAATCTTTGATGGGGTCACGGCGATTGTAGGGTGTGTTGCGTATAGTCAAGGGTCTGACCGAGGCTGAGATTTTGACAGGAGTTGAAGGGGTGATTGGAGGTTATATCATTCCGGTGTCTTGTGGCCTCAACCGTATGTTTGTACTAAAGTAATATTTGATATATTTTGACCAAAATAATGTTTTATATAGGGACCTAAAATCTACAAAAAACACTTCTTACCTTTTCTCACATTCTCTACATCTCAACCTTAAGCAGGATCTGTTATTAATGGGCAACAGGGTGTACTGACTGGAAACCCTCGTCCTTCCTCATGCCCAAAAGTATAATTAGTATTGTATTTTTGTCTAGGCAATTTCGAATCAAATAATCTTTTTGAGTCTTATAAAATTTCACACAGTTACAACTCAAATTTGTTTTAGAACACTTTAAATTGAATCAAGGATTCAAGCTTTAAAAAAAAATCATTTCCTTTTAGAGACTTCACATGAGCTAGTGCAGGCAGAACCTAACCTCTTCCCCCAAAAATTAATTTTTGGGCATGACCATAAGGGGTGATAAATAAATGGTCTCATATTATATAATATATACAGTAGCCCCATGACTTCTTTAGTGCTGACTGACAGCTTTGGAAAGTTACCAGACCAAATTATATATCCCTATGCCGAACCATATGATCTGCAAAAACATGTGTTTAGCAGCTGTCACTTCTGACAGCCAAAATTTAGGTATATACCTAAATGTTGACGGTCAGAAGTCAGCTGTCAGTCAGTACCAAAGAAGCCATGGGGCTACTGTAGCTTTACCCAATGTAACATCTTATTATGAAGTAAATTGCTTAACATATTATACACACACACAAATACTCTTAAGTAACAAGATCAGTTAATATTACTTTCATTGGAGCAAAAAAAATAGGTATAATTTTTTATTGGTTTTCTTAGCACGAGAATTTTTCTTTTCTCCCTCCTATTTCACCCTAGAAATAGTTTCTATAGCTCTAATTTGGCTTTCATGAGAAAAGCACACAAAGTGTGACAAGAATGAATTGTTACCTAAAGTAACATTTTCATAAAATTTAGTTGGGCTTTTTATATTTGCCTAATTCAAAATTTAGTTTTAAATCTTTATATTTGAATTTTATTTGGCTGCTAGTACTAACATGTTTAATCAAACCTTATCATTCATTTAACAAATTTCTATAAACATAGTAAAGGGGAAAGGAAAAACTGATACAGAAGCTGTTAATAATTATTGAAATATTAAAAAGTAAGATTATTCTATATTTTCTAAATCCTATATTATCCACCTCAAACTCTCCAACTCTTTAATGGCCTTTATCTGTTAAAATATAACAATCATACTAATGTTTTCTGTGTTTTGAAAATATTTAGAGCATTTGACTTTGTTTATTTACAGCTATTCTCTATTCTCTATGAAGTCATTTATTTTCTTGTCTTGTAATATCAAT
Source organism: Timema poppense (assembly GCA_902141375.1). Lineage (NCBI taxonomy): Eukaryota > Metazoa > Arthropoda > Insecta > Phasmatodea > Timematidae > Timema > Timema poppense. The sequence continues at coordinate 30,343 of CABFOV010003370.1, read as the reverse complement.
AGACATACTAGTTTATTGTTAGTTAAATAAACATAAGCCAATTATTTATTTACAGAATTGCTAAAGTGTGAGCAAGTACTCAAATCCCCCCCCCCTCACCCTACTACCTACCCAATCTTACTTATTCCTCCACCATTGTTTTTCAAGGGTGAGGGGAGTATTTAGTGTGCTTTATAAACCAAGTAGGCTTACACAACTAATAAACTACCAGTAACTTAATTCTAGAGCAGGCACAGCTCCCAGTTACCTGGCCATCAGCTTCTCATTGTAAAAGAGGGAGCCCTAATGATAGTTTTTTTCAGCCAAGCCAGGAATTGAACTCCGAACCCTTAGCTTAATAGGCAGAAGGGCTACCGACTGAGCTAGGGTGTTAAGACCCTTCCCAAAATTAAATTCTATGTGCATACTAGGAACCCACATAGCTCATTAGCACGCATACAAAACACCATCAATTCATATTTGTGAGTTTCCTTTGTATCACAATAAGCATATCTGTAATGTTCAGCGTTAATAACTTATGTTAAGGCACTGTCATCAAAAGTGTGCATGCTTGTACCAGACTAGAGATATAGCCAGAGTAGGCCTAGCTAAAGCACTACTATTCTTACCTACACAATGTAAGTGGTTCACAAAAATTCATGGCCTGAAAGCTAATTTTATGACTTTTAAACAGGATGACTACAAAACAGATTTTACAAAATTCCCCGACTTTTCCAGGTTTTACAGGCGACATTTTTCAATTTTCCCTAGTTACTTTTTTCCAGTTTTAATGGTTGATGATGACTTGTTTTGATCACATGTTAAAAAAAGTTTGTATCTACTAAACATAAAAGGTTTTACCTGTTATTTTAAAAATTAACATGTTATTTTATTTAGGTATTATTAACTTTTGCTTAAGTGTTTAGTTGTGAAATTAATGGGATATTTTAGACATATTTTTTTTAATTCCCTGACTTTTCCTTATTTTTAGTTAGATTCCCGTTTTACCCGTCATCCAAAAAATCCCTGAATTTTCCAGGTTTTTCCTGTCTGTAGCCACCATGTTAAATCACGTTCATGACCAAAATATTATTTAATGATATTTTCATGACTGGTAGGCACAATGCTTAGGAAAAAAATTCTACCCCATTACCTACACCAGACTTAAATTCAAGTCTCGACCACCCTGCCCTCATTAAACCAGAGGGAATGTGATGCATAAGCACCTTACACTGTATTTCACTTACGATACCAAAGAATTAAAAATTTAATAGTATCATTATGCTCATAAGGAAATGGCAAATCCAGATGTTAATATAGGCTACTATACCAACATGCCACCTTACGATATGACATAAACATATACTTGGAAAGTCTGAAGAGGGTGTTGGTTCAGATCTTTATTTCATTTTCATTTGAGTTCTAATGTAGTTCTAATGTTGTATGAGTTTGCTGGGTGTAAAATCATCAATAGATGTTCACATGTTTTCATTTAGAAAAGAAAAGATTAGTTAGCCATTCTTGAGAAATGTATCTGTTAAAAAATAGAATAAAGTGCAGGTCACTGCACAAGATTATTGTGCATTAATCAGCTATATAATACACATAAAGTTTCAGCCATGCAATTTTTTAGATTTTTCAAAGATTTGTTCCTGTGTCACTTAGGTAACTTATAACAAAAAATTTTCATAATATTGAATCATTGGATTCTCAGCCTTTTTGTGAGTCAGGGTGGCTACAAAACTTTTAGCCTATTGTAAAAGTCCATGCCTTTTCCGGAATTTTTTCGTTTATTTCAATGATCACATATTTTTTTTAAATCGTAAGCTATCAAACATCAACATTCTTATAAGTTCTTGTCCATGATCTAGTATTTAATTAGGTATTATTTGTTTCCCTGTGTAAATGTGTTATAAAACAAACCCTGTACATGCCAACTCATGTTAAAATAAAATATCTAGCCAATGCACTTTGAACATCGAGAAACATTTTCACTTTTGTTTAAATGTTTAGGTGGATAATTAATCAAGCAATTAGATTCCCTGTCTTTTCCTTATATTTTATTAAATTCCCTGACGACAAAGAATTTCCTAACTTTTTCAGGTTTTCCCTGTCTGTTGCTACCATGTTATTGTAATGATAGCATAAATTTTGAGTTTTAGAGAGAGAAATTAGAATAAAAGGTATGTTTCCTATATTTTGTTTCAAAAACAGATTAGACAATATTGGTGCCTTTATCCACATGCTCACCTGTGCAGGCAGGTAGTATGTGGCCACCCATGAGCTATAGGGCATACACATTTTAATTAGTACACTATTGGGCTATGATATGGGGATGAAGGGGGTAATTTAAATGTGTAGGGCTTATATGGTTAGTAACAAGAAGATAATAGGGAATAGTTCCCAAATAAGGTGGGCTTCTCTAATTATTTTTCCATGCCATATTATAGAAAGTTTAATATTGTTACCATCCATCCATACACAAACAAAAGCAGGTTTCAAATAACAAAATAAATATTGTAGGATAATTTCTATATAGCTTAGTGTAATATAAAGAGTTCAAAAAAGCTCACATTTATCCCATAAGAAAGCTTTAGAATGTAAACATTTAAATTGAGTGTCACAAAAGGGCATAAAAAGTATTTTAATACACAAAAGTTAATATTTGTATTATTATAAAATATGCCAACCAAAGAAAGGCAGCCCACCAGGCACCAACATATTTTCCATGTGATTTTGAGATCCTGACATATCTTTCACTAAAATAGGGCCTACCGTCATATTTGATTTTTAAACTATCTACAATTATTTTAAAATAGGTCTATTAATTTTAACATTGGAAATTTGCTTTTGTTGTATGTATGGGTGGTAAAAAATCAGTTATTTCTAAAAATTGATGACAAAAAAAAAATAAAGAATCCCACCCTCTTTGTTAATATTGCTAAATAATATAATAGGTATATTCAATAACTAGCATGTTCTTCCCAGAATTTAAAAATTATTTTACAAGAAGGTTTATAAGCAGTAGTAATAATCCTAAACAATTGTGGCAGGAAATAAATAAGTATCTTAATAAAAACTGTAAAGTTAATAATAAAATATCAAAATTGAAATTTATGAACAAGGAATATAATACAACTCCTGAAATGGCAGATATTTTAATTTTTTTTTTATATATAAATGTAGGACACAATCTTGCAATGAATATTCCTGTATATCCTGATAAGTGGACATATTACATTACCACTATAGATGGCTCATTTGCAATTTTCCAAACAGATGTAATGGAAGTAAAATTATGATAAGAGATATTAGTAACTCAAAAAGTCTGCCTTTTGATAAATGTTCAAATAGACTATTAAAACATTGCTCAAATTTTTTTGCAGAGTATATATCTGTTCTATTTAATAAATCTATAACAGAAGGTCAATTTCCGGAACAGCTGGGAATATCAAAAATTATTCCCGTATATAAGGGTAGCACTATGAAATGTGATCCATCAAACTACAGGCCTATCTCACTTATATCCTCCATATCAAAGATATTAGAAAAAATAATGAAAGTTAGATTACTTAGGTTTTTAGACAAAATAATTTTTTTCAAACATCCCCAATATGGATTTAGGGGGAAATCTGATACACTAGTGGCGGCTTTTGAATTGATTGACAAAATTCAAAATACATTGGATGACAATAGGCTACTAAGCTATCTGGAGCTTTATTTATTGATTTAAAAAAAGCATTTGACACTGTCAATCATGAAATTCTATTATACAAGCTGTCAGTGACCTGGCGGTCTAGGGGTAAGGTGTCAGACTTCTATGCTGGCGGCCGGGGTTCAATCCTCGGTCCTGGCACAAATTTATCTGATTACCAAACTCTTCCTTCACCTCTGACAAGACATGTGGGGAATGCCAGGCCTCCACTGTGGTTCGGATTCCATGTTAAACTGTAGGTCCTTCATTTCATCTCACAATCACCCTACCATTAC
>CABFOV010003370.1:0-24555 GCA_902141375.1 Timema poppense | reverse complement strand
TTTACAATGATGCGGACACGCAGTTGATGAAAATACTTTATTCAGTTAAATATTTCAAAATACGATAAAATAATCATGAAATCATGTATTGTATGTAATAAAAAAATGACAACAATTTTCTCTTTTCCAAGTAAATACGATATCTGTATTAAAAGGTATTGATGTATGCACTATATTACACAAAATCAGTAACGTTCCAAAACGAAAAATAAGTACTTTTAATTATGTTTAAAATATTGTTTCGAGTTGGACAAAAAGATATTATTTAACAATATGAAATAATATGAGAAAATTTAAGTTATTTTAAATGTAATATATAACAGGTAATTAAAGATCTTTACATTTATAACAAAACTGTGATCTTTTACAAGTGTTGGTAACCCAAAACCTAAACGTATGATTTTCGAACTGTCATCCAGGTAAAAACCTATCGTGAATGGAATATACATTATGATGTTTATATGCATACGAGCCGATCTTGGCTCTTTTTGTAAACAACTTCTGAATAAATAAATAAAATAAATAAATAGTAGGCCTACTTTGTATCCTTCCAATTTTAGGCTCTTTTTCATTTATGGCCAGTCTACAACAACCAGTCGGACTCACAACTACGCATTAATCTAATTCTGTCTATCTATAATAGCACAGTCGAACAAAATTGCGTGTCGGAAGTGTTGGACCCGCTTGTCAGAAGAAGATGAACATTGGCTGTCGATTGTGTGGTTATGTTTGTTTGTGAGACAATTAGAAACAAATTATAGCCAGACCACTATAATCAGATAAAATCAATAGGTAAATAATCTAGGAAAACATTAGGCCTACTATTATTACATTTTAAAATGAAATCTTAAAAATAATAATTTAAGAGTATATAATAGTCATTTATATTTATATAGTTTTAAAAACTTTAAAATTACTTTAATTATGTAATAGTCAATAGTCTTTGGTTGTATGTGTCTGCTCTTTGCCTTTTTTTATACTTTCTTTTGTTTGCCACTTTAGTTTTTAAAATTGTTTTATGGTTTGGATGCTTATGCTTCAGAAACTTGTTAATGATTAGTTTAATTTTACTGCTAAGTTATTTATAATTGGTTTAAAAGATGGTGCAGGTGAAATAGTTGTGTCAGAGACAAGAGATTCCCGAGTAACTGTGATTTAATTAACATAAATTTAAGTTGTTTTTTAAAAACGTGTGGGTTGTCTAAATAATTATAAATAAATAATAAGCAAATTTGGAATAACAACACTACTATCCATCTGTTTGATTGGACTCCATTATTTCAACGCAGTGCCATCTATGATTTTATAAATTAGCACATTGTTTTTTTATTGAGTGGTTACCTCGTATTAATTCTTATTGGTTGAAATTACGTCTTACGACTTTTCACTGTACTAAGAGAAGCCTAAATTAAATAAAAGTATGCTTGCAATTGCATCATTGCAAGTCCAACAAGCGAGTGTTCGGTTGTTGAAGAGACATTAATGGTATAATGTTTCTAGATATTTTATTCACATTAATATGCACACTATAATATGTAGAATCGAGTGACACAAAGATTTACAAACTTTTTACAATTATATTAAATACTACCTAAATAAAACTAAACACATCACCCAAATCACTTTCAAAATGTAAATTTTGACTATGACATATAACTTTCTTGTAATCTTTAGCTCTGGACGGATGATGTTATCTCATTATGCATAAAAATGACTATGACATCATTGTATGATGTATACCATCTAAGTTTAATTATTACATTGAATTGATTATTTATCTATAATTATAAATTTAATTTACTAACACATTCAAGGTTAGGTTAATCTGGGTTGGGAAAGTGTCATAATGAAAGGTTAGGTTAAGCTGGGTTGGATTAGTGTTATAATTAATATAGCCTAAACTAATGGTGTTATTTCCATGATGTCATCAATAATATGCTTAATTTCTCCTAGACTTTAGTTGTTATGGATACTGGTAATCACCTACATTGAGTCAAATTGCTTATAGTTAAATTTACTGTGAAATAAAGTTAATGGTGGTCGTTTTAAACGGTTTTTGCACCTTCGTAAAGATGGTAAAAATTATGTTTGGGGTTTAGTGTAATGAGTCAAAATAGTTCTACAATGGCTGGAGGATACCTCGTTGTTTGAGTGAGTAGAATTTTTACTTAATTAACTAGAAAGTGTATTTTTGGTTTAAATCGCTTCTACATGTTTTAATGTTTGGAATAATCTTAACTATTTTGAAAATTTTAAGAAATAATGGGACAAATAAAGCCCCTTCTACAGAGTCTGTTAGCTCCATATCCTTATAGTACTTATTGTTCATAGAAATAGAAATTGTGTCTACAGTGTCCGTATTCATATTCATATGGCAATGCCAACCAATGAGAAAGTTTAAAACATCCCATTAAACTTTCAAAAGGAAATTTTCTAGTGCTAGGCACAAAGAGACGTCATCTGTGAAGCAGAAAATATCCCAGCTGAACAATTATCAATAAAAGTAGCTGCACAGCTAGATAAAAACGTCCAGGATAGGCTACTTTTGAAAGGTAAGCTAAGTACAACCATAAATAGCTAATATTTTTTAACATGAGCTAGTTTGTCTAGTTGCTATGAAAATAGCTTGGGTGCTTTCATTTCGACGCGTGCACACCCTTACTTTGCTGTGATTGGTAATCCTTATCAGTCTGTAAAGACTAGTCCTTAGAAAGTTAAAGATGAGTCAACTACTACGAATTGGTTAGGACTAAGGAATTAAGGATAAGAACTCTGTAGACAGTGCAATCTGTTAGTGTGGACTCAATCTCTTACTGAGTATTAAGTACCTTACAGATACAGAGTTTGTACTGTAAATGTGGCTTAAAACGTACTACACTACTATTAAACCTAATATATTGATTTAATAACTATATAATTTATTAATGTGAAACAATTATGTCCACTACTAGTGGTGGAGTTATTTTTAAACAGTTACTAGACACAATGTACAGAGCCTAGCACTCCTATTCGGCCCAAACTAGGGGTGCTTGAAAATTATTATATTCTAGAGTTGAGACACTTTTAAAGTTATTGTAAACTATCACCTTGCGCAGTTAGTTTTGTGTTGCAAATCCAAAAATTCATTCTTTGTGGATAGTGTAGGCTGTATCCCTACTTTTATTTCCCTCATAGAGCAACGAGCCATTAGGTGTATACTGCTCTAAAGGACTGTGGCTGACTTTCTGATTAAAATACTATTGAGAACATATTGCCCTCTTATGCCAGGATCACAATCAATTTAACGTTAACTTAACATAAAGGACCTCCTCGTGTGTTTAAATGGAAGCGATCATGATAAACTTAACTTAAAGGTGACTTGCAGTTAACTTAACGTAAAAGATGTCTTTTACTTTACTTTACGTTACTTGAAGAGTATCACGTGATCTAGCCAGCCATTCATTATGCGAGTGACGTCAACAGGGCTATTTAGTAATTCATTTGTTGGTATTATGACCAATGTTTACTCTTTAGCGTAAGTTCTAGTGATCAGACATTGAAACAAAATAATTAAACTAAAATAGGGAACTAAATTTATCAAAAAAATTTGATATTTATTATATTGATTGAAAACTGTAAACATTCACAGATCATCACTTTACAAATAGTACCAAACCACAGATCCCACTCGAGAATGCATATGTTTGGCTCGAGTTGTTACGTTAAGTTAAGTGAATCGTGATCACACATAAGTTAAGTTACGTTAAGTTGATCGTGATCCCGGCATAAATCTAGATAAAAAATTGGGCAATTAGCCTATTTTATTAAAATAACTATTACATTTAACATAATAGTTATTAAGAGTTTAAAATAAGATAGGGATGGGGAGAGGTAGTTTAAGTGAACCCACATTAGTTTGGAGAAATAGGGGAAACAAGCAGTAAAGACATGAGGGGACAATCCCCTTCTCCACCCTCCAACACGTGCAGCCAGATCCAATTCAAATGCGACCCCCCCCCCCTTTACACCAGCTCTATTGTTAAGATTGCAGATCGATTCTGATAGATAACCATGTGCATGAGGGTAGTGTATTTTGTATGGTTTGATCATTTAATATTTCGTCATCTCCTCAAACATTTTCAGCCCTTAGAATGTATTTTTTCTTTGATACATGGATTCAACTTCTATATGCCTACCTAGCTCTTAAATGTTAAAATAGTTCCTAATCTTAACTTAAATCCCCCTCCTTGTAGAGTTTAATCAAAACCATATAGTATAAAAAAAATTAAAAAGTAGGCCTTCAATAACTGGCATTTTATTATGATATAGCTCACATTTCTCAAAAATACATTTACCCTATGTACATATAAGATACGCTAGGTTTAAAGTCACCGCACTTACCTGTATAATTATAAAGGTATTCCCAGATACAGCTAGAGCCTATCAGGTGCTTAACTATAATTCGAAGCACAAACACAACTTATAACGTTATCACACAATGCACAGATAAATTTTCACTTTCACACGTATTTTGTATGGAAGAAACGCTCCAGCCATTTCTACACCGAACTTCAATAACAAAACAAAATGCAGACCAATTAGCCAACTACTTCAACATGTTTGTATGGGCATTATATCATTTTACACAGACACTTTAAAATAACTTTCCTCGCTTATACTTATTAAAATCCTTCTAACAAAGAGGATAATTTCACTACACTAAAGACACATTCCAGAGTAGCTACGTCTCTTCTACACTGACAACAGTAGATAAGCTTTGCTTTCGAGGCAACCAACCACAACCTAACTTCACCATAATGTAGTTGAATATACAAAATATCCACTACTTTTATCACAAATATTTAACAGTGCAATTAAATTCACTGAATAATTTTGGCTCTGAAATAGGACTAAATATAGAGGAAAAATGTCATGTTTACATTACATTATGTTGGTAGTACCAACACCGGACACAAACATACATATACATCCACGAGACATATTTTCTCGTGAACTCAGTTACTACGTCACTAAACATTCAGCACATGAACTACTTGGTTTGGCCGAACAAAACATACATTTATTTCACCCGTTTAAGTTAGAAATGACCAAAATAGTACTATGAGCTTGCCGCTAGAGAGCAGTACAAGTAGTAGAACATCGATTTAAACATTTGAGATGCTGTTTTCATGTAACCTGTACGCTCAACTGTTAAAATGGACAGCAATTCACCTATGTTAATAGAAAGATAGGTTAAACATTCTATTAATTTTAAAGAATTTTAGCGGCCAAGAAATCTCGAATTACTTGAGGTCAGAGAGTTTGTAATAGATTCTTATTTGAGATATTATATTTCTAAGAAATAGAAAACTGAACAAAATTGAGTAATTAAAGTATTTTTTATGGCAGCCTAATATCATAGAAATTAAACTGCATTTGAAAAAATAATAATTCATAATTATAATTGGTCAGATAGTGATGACAAAGAGCAATATTAAGAATAGAAACTCATGTGAATAGTAATATAGGTTTTTTTTTAAGTATAGGTAAATTTATATTACAGTGAATATAAATGTAGCGACATCTATGGTGCGCAGGTGTGTGTGCAACGGAGGCGATACTGGTGTGTGCGTGGGACTGAGGAGAGGCAGTAGTAATATGATTGTTGCCATGCACGTACGCTCTCGTTGTTTATCGTACGGGTATAGTTTGCTTGTTCGTAATCTGTATTAATGTTTATTTCTGATTATTAATAAACATATCAAACTGCTAATAAGTTATTCTCAATTGGTCTACAACCTCTGAACATAAACCTTTTCTCGTTATAGTTCAACATGGTAGCAGAGCGTAGTTAAAACGAGAGCCCCAAGATAGCGGATGAAATGAGAATTCCTGTTTTGGACGGATAAGACTACTAGTGTTGGAAAAAGAGAATCACGATTATTTTAAAATTAAAGAATTGTGAAGAGGCAGCGACAAAAGAAAAAGGTACGGCAGATAAAGAGTACGAGTTGAGTGAAAAGGATTTGAAGGCAATCAATGTGATTTAAAGTGGTATTTAGAATGATCAATTACAAATTATAAAAGACAAAGAGACGGCGTATGGAATTATGAAAAAGTTATACGAAATGTACTTAAAGGAATCAACTCACTGCAAATTTGTATACGAAATAGATGAGATAAATTGAGGTTAAAAGACTTTGAAGATTAAGTGCCTTTTTTACTGAGTTTGAAAAATGTGTGAACGAAATTAAAAGTGCAGGTGCTAATGTAAGTGAAAAAGAAAAACTGAGTTATATGATTAAAATACTTCCGAAATTGTTAAGCTATGTTGGTTATTTAATTGGTGTACTGAAATAAAGTGATCAAGCTATTTAATATGTAAAAAGTAAAATAAAAATTGTTGAATTAAAAGAAAAAGAGGAAGGAAGCAAAACACTTCAAGTGCCTTTAAGGCTTGAAGAAAAAATGACAAACGTGTTTTTAATGTGGCAAGTATGGACATTTTAAGGCTCAGTGTACGAGCATGAGACCAAGAGAAAATTTGTGGAAGCCCAGAGGTGGCGCTCAGCAGCAATGTGGCGGACGCCAACAACAACAACAACAACATTGGCAACATCGTGGCGGTGGTGCCGGAAGAGGAGCCAGTCGAGGCTCAAGTCAACATCATCGAGCTGGCGGTTGGCATAAAAGGCAAAATCAACAAGGACAGCAAAATGAGTACGGTAATATGAGTAGTTTTAATACGGAAATCGAGGTGAGACCCGTATTGGAAAAATCGTACGTTGAAGTTAATAGTTTCGTCGGTAAAGTAGAATGGTTACTTGATAGTGGTTGCTGTGGTCACGTCATAAGTAATAATGAATGTTTTTATGAATTTGATGAACTCAGTACCGGTACATGTTAAAGTCGGAGATGGTCGTTTGTCAAAGGCAACTCAAATAGGTAATGTTTTACACAAATTCAATGTTTATGGTAAAATGGTAGAAAATAAAATGTTAAATGTATTTTATGTGAAAGAAATGCATAGAAATGCATAGAAATTTAATTAGTGTGGGAAAGTTACAAATAAAAATAAAATTGTATCAGTAGGAAATATTTCAAAAATTTATAATCCAAATGGAAATTTAATTGCTATAACATGTAAGAAAAGTGATTTGTATCATATGACGTGTGAAATTGTAAAAACTGAATCAAATATAGCAGTCAAGTTAAATATGACAGAAAAGGAAAGAAATCATAGAGCATTAAGACATGTAAATTTTAATGATCTAAAAACCATGTGTTATAAACAAATGCTTGAAGGTTTGCCAAAGGAGCTAGAGTCTGATTATCTGAAATGTGGAATATGTTTGCAAAATAAAATGCATAATTTTCAATTCAAAAATGAAAGAACTAGAGCAAAATAAATATTACAGATTGTACATACTGATTTAAATGGACCACACAGTACTACGGGTTTAAACGGTGAAAAATATTTTCTAACTCTTATAGATGAGTACAGTCAGGTAGCTAAAATATATCGTATCAAATCGAAAAGTGAAGTATACAATTGTTTTATTGACATGTAAATATAATTGAAAGTAAGACTGAAAAAAAGGTAAAAAGACTAAGATGTGACAATGGGCAAGGAGTATATGAAAAGTGAGATATATATATATATATATATAGTTTTGCTAGAGAAAAAGGAATACCTATTAAACCTCGTCCACCATATGTTCATGAATTAAATGGTACAGTAGAAAAGTATAACAGACATATTATGAATATGTCTAGATGTTTATTAGCAGAGGCCAAAGTACAAGTACATAATAGGTTCTGGCCTGAAGTAGTCAAAACAGTTGCTTATTTGAAAAATAGGACAATTACTAATACTGTAGAAAAACATTAAACCCCTTAAGAAATACTGTTTGGTGATAAACCTAATATAGAACATTTAAGAATGTATGAAAGTAAAGTATTTGTAAGAGTGCCTGAACAAAAAAGAAATTCAAAATGGGACAGAAAAGAAGATCTAGGTATTTTGCTAGGTTATGAAAATGTTGGGTATATAGTTTTACTAAATGACAAGATAGTCGTAGCAAGACATTTAGATATAATTGAAGATGGTACAAATTATATAAGTTTTAGAGAAGAGTCAAGAGAGGCTTATGATATAGGTTTAAATGAAAGTAGAAATGAAAATGATAGTGATGAAAATGAACATGAAATTACAAATGGAAATATAAATTATCAAAATGCAAATTTAGGGTTAAGAAGATCAATCATAGAAAAACGAAAACCTGCTAGACTTAATGATGATAATTTTGTATATAACAATATTGTTTATGTAAACTTTGTAAATGCGGATAATCCTGTTTCATATAATAATGTGATGAATAGTTATGATTCTAAAAATTGGAAAAATGCAATGCATAAGGAAAGGAATTGCTTAAATAAAAATAAGACATGGATGTCTGTTATTAAACCAGAAGATAAAAAAGACTAGATTTAAATTGGATTTATACAAAAAAAAGCTAATAATGTTTATAAAGCTAGGTTAGTAGTTGAGGATATCAGCAGAATGATTTAATCTTGGTGATATATATTCCCCAGTAGCAAGAATGCAAACGTTAAAGATTTTATTGTCATATTGTTGTCAGAATAATTTAATTATTGAGCAAATTGGTGAAGAAACAGCGTTTTTGAATGGAAAAGTTAAATCAGAATGTTATGTAAAACAACTACGAGGTTATAAGTATGGTACGGATAAAGTATTAAAATTGGATAAAGCATTGTACGGATTGAGAGCAATGAGAGCAAGCCCAAGAGTTTTTCGATACTTATTTGAAAATTTTAGGTTTTGTAAGAAGCGATAATGACTGTTGCGTATATACGTTAAACGATAAGAACAATCATAATGTCTATTTAATTTTGTTTGTAAATGATTTGCTCTTATGTTGTAAAGATAAAACCAAGTTCAATTTCGCTAAAAATTTATTGTTTAAAGGATTTCAGATGAAATAATTGGATAGAATAAAAACTTAACTAGGTATTAATATAAATTATGAATGCGATAAAGGAAAAATCACTTTGGATCAAAGAGATTATATCTTATCTTTAGCAAGGAAATATGGTATTGAAAACTATAAATTGTATGCTAATCTGAAGGGACAAAATTTAAAATTAGAAACCACACGATCAGCATGTGATGAAATGAAGTATAGAAATATAATTGGAGCTCTTTTATATATTAGTTCAGGAACAAGACCTGATATAAGTTTCAGCGTAAATTATTTAAGTAGATTTCAAAATTGTTATGATAATACTCATTATAAATATGCTATGAGGGTATTAAATTATTTAGTTTTGACCAACGATTTAAAGTTAACCTTTTATAGAAATGTTAATTCAGATATCTTAAACTGTTATGCAGATGCTGATTGGGCAGGTGATATTATTTACAGAAAATCGACGACTGGATATATTATTAAAATGTATGGAAACGTGATTTTTTGGAAATCTAAGAAACGGAGTAGTGTAACAAAATCATCCACATCAGCTGAGTATGTTGTATTGTCTGAGTGTGTTAATGAATTAAAATCTTTTAATGGTATTTTGCTAGATTTTAATATTGAAATTTGTGACCTGATAAAAATGTATGAAGATAATTTTGGTGCGATAAATATAGCTAAATATGGTAATTTTACAAAAAAATACTAGAAGTATAGAGAGACACATTATCATTTTGAAAACGAGAGTTATGTTAAAGGAGAAATTGATATTATTAAAATAGATTCTGATAAAAATGTGGCTGATATTTTTTATTAAGCCATTAGGTAGAAATAAGTTTGAAAAATTCAGATAGGCTCTATGTAATGAATGTGATATAAATTGGTTTATGATTAAGGTTGGACTGCTGCAATATAAATTTATGGTGGCGTGTTGAAGTATAGGTAAATTTATATTACAGTGAATATAAATGTAGCGACATCTGTGGTGCGCAGGTGTGTGCGCAATGGAGGCGATACTGGTGTGTGCGTGGGACTGAGGAGAGATAGTAGCAATATGATTGTTGCCGCGCACGTACGCTCTAGTAGTCTCTTGTACAGGTATAGTTTGCTTGTTCGTAATCTGTATTAATGTTTATTTCTGATTATTAATAAACATATCAACCTGCTAATTAGTTATTCTCAATTGGTTTAAAACCCCTGAACATAAAATAATTTCTCGTTATAATTTAACAATTTTAATGGACATAATTATATAATCTATACCCCAAAATTACCTAATAGCCGGATTGCCAAAGAATAAAGGAAAAATTGTAATCTATTTTTAAACAAATTATAAAAATTAAACTGTTTAAGATCTTATATTGTCCACAACGGAAAAATATTGGATAGTGAATTGGATATTGGATATTCTTAGAATTAGTTTAAATTTAACTTTTGGCACCCTATGTGTGAACTTAAAACGTATCAGCCAATAAAAATACGAGAAAAGGTTCTGGCCAATTAAACGCTAGTATACACAACAGACGGAAATTATTTTCTATTCACGCTTGAAATGCCTTGTGGTAGCCATACTGCTTAAGCTACTATCACACGGCACTTGCTTGTGCTAGAAATAAAGTGTGCTAGCTAGCGCCTAGATGTCTGTTTACTAGCTAGTACAATAGAAACGGGACTAGATTATTAGGGATGGAAAAAACTGCTCCTTTAGTGGAGCACGAGCAATCTGTTGCTGCTCCACCACTGGACCTGTTTCTTATTGTCACAGTTACAGTATTCGTACCTACTCCCAGCCTAGTTTCTTTTAGCACCACGCATACTGCCCGTTCGGGCTATACGCATTTATGCTAATTACTCCAATGTGTTAGGGATAAAGATAGTTGATTCTAGAGGAAGTGCACACACATTTGGAATGAGAGTTGAAAACATTTAGGAAAAATCACCCTCAGTGCACCCAACCGGAATCAAACCTCGATCTCCCTGTCATCGGCAGTCCATTCTAGTGCGAGAGTGAAGCCAGAGACCAGAGGCTGGCAACCCTTTTGATATCGTGGGCTTAATGGGTTTTAAAAAAAATGTTTAGTTAATTTGAAAAAAAGTAAAGCAAAAAAAAATAGGGCAAAAAAAGTTCAATTTTACATTTTTCACTTAGTAATTAGCTATTAAGTCAATTTTTTGAAAAAATTGTTGGTTTGCTAAATATTTTGTGGGCTGGATAAAATCAGTCACTCAGTAGATTTCTGACCTTTGCCTTAAATCATTTGATTACCAATTGGGTCCCTTCACTGTCACTCATCAACGTAACAATTTATTGTGAGACTACATCACATGCTGTGCTTGTATTGTGGAAATAATGTTTTGTACTACGAAAGCTTTCCCCTTCAAAACTCATATGTGACTCCTCAAACCAACTCTGAGCTAGGCCTATAATAATAGATAAGTAAGGTTCCGCCGGACCTGATCTCAGCGCTCTAACAGGAACCAAAAGCATCCACTTCCTTTATCCTGTACGACTGCTCCAAAAATCTCCGTAGTATAAAGGAACAAGGTTGCCCCGGACCTGTTACAGCGCTGTCTGTGCCAGAGACGAGGAGCAAGGCTACTCTGAACCTGTTCCAACACTGCCTGTGACAGAGAGACGAGGAACAAGTTTACTCCGAACCTGTTACAGCGTGTATTTGATCCAAGGACCAGTGACAAAAAGGAACAGCTCCTTTCGTCTGTTAGGAACAGGTTGTGAATGTGACGCCCGAGAAATCAGTGACTAAGGAGCAGGTTGTGATTTCATAACCCATCCCTATAGAGTATTCACACGCTGCTAGTTTTGTACTAGGTTCTAGTGCTAATATTTATGAAACGTCAGAGTTTAATTTTGGATGCAGCAGCTGCATTCATTATAAATAATGACATTGAAAATTATTAAAGGGAGCGTAGGAAAAATAATATGAACATGGGACTGGCTGGAAAGACGAAATAATAATGGTCACGTGGTGCTAAAAATGATACATTTGGAGGTTAGGTAGGATACATTCGGGGTGAAACTAACGTTTAGTATCTCCCTAAATTTGTATTCATTTATTTACGATGTGGTCAGAGACTCCTAAGACCATGGGTGTCCAAGTACAGTTTCCTTGATACACGAATGTTCTTTTTTAGGCCTACGCTCACTTTATATTATAAAAAAACAACCACCCAAGGTTGGCATACTATCAAGTTTATTTGTAATAAAATTGGGTCTGGAACACAGCTTGTCGTTTTTAGATGACATGGATTTAATTAAATGTATATTATATATATAGTCATTTTGTGGCAATTTAGTATTATATAAACAAGGATGCTTAGAATAATTTTATGCCAACAACAAAATCACATCCGATGATCATGTTGGCGCCATTTATACTATTTCTCTACACACAGTCTCAGCGCACAATGATTGGTCGAATTACACAGACTAGTGTCGGAACTAGTACGAAAATAGCGCCTGTTCTATTCTCACAACAAGTATGGTAGCTAGTACCAAAAGGGAGAACCAGTATACTTTTTCTGATTCATACCACGCTAGATGATGATGTGCTAGCTACAGTAGCCCCACGGCTTCTTTGGTGCTGACTGACAGCTCACAGCCGACTTCTGACAGTCAACATTTAGGTAGGTATACACCTAAATTTTTACCGTCATAAGTGACAGCTGCTAAACACATGTTATTGCAGATCATATGGCTCGGCGTAGGGATACATAATTTGGTCTGGTAACTTTTCAAAGCTGTCAGTCAGCACCAAAGAAGACATGGGGCTACTGTAGCACACTGGATTTAAAGTACGAGCTAGTGTCGTGTGATACGGGTATTAGCTATTAACGAATTTTTCTTTCTTTTAGCGTCATTAACTACGATTGTAAATAGAATTGACTGTAAAAAGGAAATATTACATTTTTGTGTCTGTTTCTGGCAAGTAGGTCTACCATGACAGGTAATGACAGTAATAAAATTACAACCAGATCAAAATCAACATTTAATTTAATAGTAGTACATGCACCACTTGTATTAGGTTGGTTTTGAAATAATTGAGGAGTTAGATGGAAAAAGGGAAGTTCTTCAAAACTGTTGTTTTGAGAAAACCACATTCAAAATTTTCCCGCTTTAGTAAAACAAATTCTTTGCTAATATAACACTTATTACATTAAAATATGATCGAAGGATCATTTATGTATCAATTGGTTGTATTTTAAATAATATTTAGATGGTAAAATATAGAAATAATTAAGGAAATAGTAACTAAAATGAGTGTCCTTTTTCAATAGATCAGGTTTGTGACTATAATAAAAATATTTGTTTCTTTCATTTATTTTTATTCTAACATAAAACATTTAACTTTTTTTTATATGTGTGTAGGCGTATTTATCAACAACATTGTAAGCAATAAACACAATGAATCAAAAAGTCTAGGCTTTTATGTTTGCCTACAGTTCAAGCCTACTGGTTTTCAAAAACATTCTCTTGGAACCACAACTTTCCCTCTTCACTTAAAAAGTCAGGCAAAGATTTTTTACTCACTGATTTTATTTTTATTTAGATCCACATCTTCAGATATATACTCAATTTTTTAAAAGTATGAACCACGGTTCATAACGGTAAAAGTAATGATAACTTTAAGGTAAGTTAGTGAATAGATAGTAAAGTTATATCTTCTTTTTATTCCCTCCTCCATATACAAATAAAAAAGAAGATATAACCTTAGAGTCAATTATTATTATTCTTTACCAAATAAACATGAACATTATTATAAATAAGTTGGTGAAGATAAAACAACACAATTTTTAGTTTATTTTATTATTGTATACTGCTGTATCACTCACTTAACACCTCTGATTAGTGGATATTTCAGCATAACCAGCAACTAGTTCGAGCATTGTGCCCCAATTCTTTTCAGCGAAATATTTAAGTGGATAACTTCAAATGGTCCTGGGTTATTTTTCTGCACACTTTTAGTTTATTACTAACATAATCTCTTGCAAGCAGAGAGCTGAATCATATTATGTTCTATGGAAAAGGGGCAATATTCTCTTTTAACAAAATCAGCTGTTTCTCAACAGATAGCTAATAAAGATGTTGACTTAATTCAAACATCAGCTTGTATAGCACAGCACTAGCAACCAAAATATGAAACATTCTACCAAAAAAGGGCAATCCTGAACCTTTGCCCTTTTCCAACTAACTCCTCAATTCAAGATGTTTAGTAGTTTAATGAGCTTTGTTTCCATGTAAATTCCTAGCCAAACTAGAATGGTTTGGTTAGCAGTTTAAAGCGCAGTCATTTCCCGATATATTACGTAGAAGAGGGCCTAGTTTCCTAGTAGAATATATTAGCAATTGTAGGGACCTAAACCAAGGCCGTAGCCAGTCGATAATTTCAGGGGGAGAGGGGCACATCCCCTAACTGCCGGGGGCTAGGAAAAATTCTAACTATTAAACTCCTCTAGAAGCTATCTGATTTGTACTTTTGCCTTAATTTTGATATTGTTTGAACCATAAATAAAGCCTTGTATATTTTTTAAATTAAATTTCTGGGTTTTTTACCCCCCCTCCCCTCCCTGTTGACTACGGCCTTTACCTAAACTAAAACCCTGGAAGTCAGTTAAAAATTATTTTATTTGATTGCAAACATTAATAAGGTGTACACACAAGAGAAAGAACTCAATATAATATTTGCCAATTTAAATTCCAACATTAAGGTTAATATCTCCAAAGCTATTGTGCCAACGGTAGAGGCGTTACAAACCAAGACCATTCACTACGAGAAGGTTAACCTTGAAACAAAGCATTATAGTGGGGAATATTGAGTCAAGAACTCCTCAAATTGGGCACAGCCATACAGTATTCAGAGGGACACGGGCTTTATCAAGAACTCTATACCCAAACTATTTTCCGCAATAATTTCTCAAGCGAGGCCCTCAGCTTCCAAGACTACTAGGGAACAAGGAGAGAACAATAGGCAAATGCGGGGTTTTAGGTACCAGTCTCTATCCCATTTTATTAGGTATTGGCTGAAGAAAATAGCAAGGGAAAGACTAGTTTTTTTTCTATGAGTATATGAGCGGGTAGTTCTTTGGTGGCACTCCCTGCTATTCTATAGATAGCCCTTTACTCCTTGTTTTGGTAAGGAAGTGGTATTCCTGAGTCCTATGCGACACAGAAACGACTCCTGGAATGGCCGGTGCTATCACTAGGCCAACTAGGCAGCCAACTCAGGGCGCAAAAATTAAAGGGCTGCAGAACTGTCCTTTAGGTTAGGGATCACTCGCAGTTTTATACAAATTAGCTGTTTTAATTAAAAAAAATAGTTAAAGGAGACTTAATAGTTCATTGTTCATAATAGTTTATAGTTAATAGTTAGTTCACAAGCATTTTATTGTTTTCACCCCAACACTGCTATTAAACTTAATTTAATTTGGATCATAGTGATCTCATATATTTTTTATTTCTCCTTTATAGTAAGCTATGCGTGATAAGCAACGATCTTATGGAGCCTAGTACCACAAGTGAAGGGCAGACAAAAATAAGGAGCAAACAAAGCAAAATGGGTTTTTATTGAAATACCGTTGTACACAGAAACCAAATCAAGGACATGACTATGACTGTTCTCTTTTTTTAACTATCACCAGGAATGCTGAATGGGGTGATCCTACAGCTATCACAATTATATAAACTCCAAGTCAGAAGTTTCAAAAATTGGATATATCTATAGAAAGCACACAGAGAAAAAAAGAGTATGTCAAGCTGCTGCTAGGTGTTGTCTGAAAGTCACTAGTTTCTTCAGTTTGACCTAACAGCTATATAATTATTTCTCTGCATTGACTAAGTGTTGGTAAATTCTAACCAGCCATATATTACCAGACTTAGGCATGACTGTTAAGCCAGCGTCAAACAAGATGGGAAGGTTGTATCAATGTTTTGAAACCACTGACCTATCATCTTGGTAATATATGATAATTTAATAGAGATCTTTCTTTGATGATGCAATCCTAACAGGTTCGTCTAGAAATACATCCCGAGTTGAAGCTAAAGCGTTTACTGGTGCAGTTGGTAGGTTAAAGCTTGTGGTAGCCCTTGTTATATGGTACAACATCCTTTTTGAAGTCAATCTTACGAGCAAGCTTCTACAAAATAAGGGACCTTATTTAAATTCAGCTAAAAGACAATAATTATTGCAAGTGACTAATAATTACCTTGTGGACTGCAGGTGTGATGAGGGTTTCCAAAAAGTGTTGACAGATGCTACTGAGATTACAAAGGAACTATAATACTACCAAACTTTGAGAATTAACAAAATATAAACAGGAGAAAGAAGCCACAGTTTGAGTGTGAAGCTCAATAAGAGGCACCACAAGATCCAAAGCCGAATTTCAAAGTAGTTTCTACTTTTTTGTTTTAGACATGGCCAGGGGTGGCTCGTCCCTAGGGCGCGAAGGTGCGCGCCCCCCATTCCCACGAGCCCCCAGTTCCTTTTGAAGTTATTATTCGCACTCGCACAACAATTTTATATTGCCATGATAGTTTCAAGAAAAATCTGTTTTCGGTTTAAGTAATAGCAGGCAATGTTTTTGAAATGGCATAGGCAGGCGCGCGGTGGTCAGCACCATGCATTGTGAAACCAAACCTTTTCTCCCCTTCACCTATCGTCCCCATCCTGCCACGGCTAGCTAGTCCTGCCTATTCTTCGTGTGAAGGCGTACTCCCTTACGCATCCTAAGGTTAAAAGCTTGTGAGATAATGTGTATAGCATGAACCAGCAATAATTTTTGTCAATAATCCTGCGTGTTCCTGCATCTTGAGGCTGTATGTGGCGTGTGTGTTTATAATAATATTATGTAAAGTTATTTTAGGATAGTGTTTATTTGAGTTATATGTTTAAACATATTTCGTAACTAGGCCTAATATGAATAGTTAAATTCAGGCGCTTAAGACAACAAATGTTGCAATATTAACTCTCGATCAAGAAAGAGAATTGAAATCATTATGTAGGCTATGTCCTGATTTCTGTATGGAACAAAGTGAATTGAAGAAAAATGAAAATAGAATTTTTAAAAGGCAGCTCAAGTCCAAATATGCATACAAAAAAAAAGGCTGGATTTGCTGCTGTAATGTGGACAAATCCTAGTACTATTTCCCGTGTATTTTGTTTTCTCCCAGAAACAGTGGTGAATGCTTGTGGATAGTAAAAGGCGTCAATGATATAAATTTAAAAGAAAAGAATCAAGAATCACGAAGTATCTGTGGATCACACGAATTGTGCCGCTGATCTTTCTTTGCTAGGTAAAGTAAACATATCTTCTAGTCTAGACTCACAATACATGGAAAACGTTAAAAAGAAACAATACTTACGTTGACAAAAATAGGCACATGCTAAAAAGGTTGATTTAATGTGTTAAACTCTTTGGTGTTTTGAATTACCTCTCAGGGGTCATGACAAATTAGCATCATCTACAAATCCTGGTGTCTACAGAGGTCTAATTAATTATATTGCTGAGCTGGATTCTGCAATGAAAGAACATTTAGAATCGGACACTGTATTCAAAGGAACATCGAAAATAATACAAAATGACAGACTGGACTGCATGCTTAATGTCTGTAGGGAGAAAATAGAAAATCAGATACGAGATTCTGAATTTGTAGCCAGAAAAATGATGTAACGAATCATTGTTAGATGATATTAGTGCTTAGGTATATTTTTGAAGGGTTGGCTTGTGAGAGGTTTTGACGATTTCTTATTCCTGAAGGAAGATGAGCAGAAACCCTAGCAAAATGCATAGTGGACTATATCAAGACACTTATATCTAGACACTTCAAAAGGAATATTAATACCACAGACGTATGATGGTGCTAATGTCATGAGTGGCTCGTTGGGGGTGTACAAGCCAAGATTAGAGAAACATACCCCTTTGCCTATTTTGTAAATTGTTATGCTCATCAGCTAAATTTGATATTGGGAAAAGCAACAAGTGCAAACAGCAAAGTTTTCGATTTTTTTTTCTCAAACCTTTCTGCCACTCCCGCACTTTTTTCGCACTCATCTCTACGATCTGACGTTTTGGAGCAAGTAGTACAAGTCAGACTACCCAGAGTTGCTACAACAAGATGGAACCACAACATTTGAACTGTTAACGTTGTGTACGAAAATAGAGATAAGTTGGATGAATGCTTCGAAGTTCTTGAGGAAAAGTGCACAAACAAACTTACAGTTAACGAGGCGAGTAGCCACAGAAGGGCTTTTCAGAACCCTAATTTCGTGTTATTGTTAACTCTTTTCCACAAAATTTTACCTCGCGTGGATATATTGTGCTAACAACTACAAACCAGGAACAGAGACAGTGTAATGTGGAAAAATGACATTTGCATTTTTTTAAATGAGATGCAGAAAGAGAGGGGGCAAGTGAATGAAATCGAGAAGCCAATAAACGAAGAGTTCCCTGAAAAACCAAGAAAAAGGAAAAGTAATGTTGAATGTAGCACCAGAATGGGGAATGCAAATGAAGTGTGTGACGTCATTACAACTCATGTAAAAGGCAGATTTGTTTTTACTGATTATCTGGAGGCAGTTTCTTTGTTATGTTATGATTCATTTCCACAATTTTCTACTTGCTTTCTGGAAAAAAAACTCAGGCGAGTAATCCAACACTACCCTTTCTTAAAAAAATAAAAACTATGGTCTGTATTGGGACTATTATAAAATCGACAGGACTGTAACATTAAAGGAGCAATACTTCATAGATAAAATTAATATTATTTCATTTTTCAGTGAGGTGACGAAGCTTCTAAAAATTATCATTACGACCCCAATGACGTCTTCTGAATCTGAACGTTGATTTTCAACACTGAAAAGAATTAAGACTTTCCTCTGGAATACAATGACAAATGGCAGACTGAATGCTATAGCGATGGTAGCTATCAACAAGGAACTAATTCAACAAATGAAAGCCTTTGACGACAAAGTTATGGAAAAGTTCACTAACGTAAAGGAAAGGTGTATGGACTTCGTATTTAAATAATTTCATTGTTTATTGAGTGCTAAGTAATTTCTCGCAAGTGTAAATAATGTAAATATTGTGTATCCTACTTATCAATGTTATGAGCTTGTGGGGACATTGAACACACACACACACACACATATATATATATATGCACATTACACAGCTGCAGAGTTTTTGCAACAGATCCACGTTATTTGGTGTGATTTTTTTGTTATCTTTGCATGTTGTTTGTTACACTAATTTTTGAGTTTAAATAAATAAATATTTAACAAAATATAATCCGAAATTTGTGTATTCTTTTAAATGTATTATTTAGAACTAATTAATGAACTAAATAGGCCACGCCCTCCAGCTTCTAAAGTGACGAGCCACCACTGGACATGATCATACAATCAATTAAAGCGAGATTCCAAGGCTTACAGCAATATAATAATTCCCTATTTGGATTCTTGTATGATATTTACGGTATAACGAACATATCTACCAAAGATGTATTTAAAGACCGCAAGAATTTTGAAAAATCGTTAATGCATAATGGAAATAAGGATATGTGTTCTGAACTTATAGCAATAGCTCGAAGACTTCCGAAGTCTATGCCGCCACAAGAAGTACTTCTCTTCATACTACAACAAAAACTCCTGGTGAATGTGTTTAGTGCTTTCCTTGCTCTAAGGATCTTTATCACACGTCTTGTAACAGTTGCAAGTGATGAACGTAGTTTCTCGAAGCTCTAAATAATAAACTTACATATGTTCTACAATGTTTGAAACAAACTTGTTTCTTGTCAACAATATCAATTGAACATGCTCAGGCATAAATAATCACTTGATCTGGTTGAATTGGTGAAAAAATTTGCAAACAAATAAAGGCAGGAAAGATAGATTTTGATGTTCCTGAAATTTAAGCTTTTATGAAGTATTTTAAACTATGCTAGTTTATTTTATGTTTGTTAAAAATTATTTGTGTGGCAAAATATGTTACTTTATATTAGCAATAGATAATCAAAGATTAATTATTACTTCCTTATTATTGCAATTTAAAACAAACCTAGCAATTTCAAGTTTTGTGCTTTTGTTTTTGTACACCGCAACTGATCTTAAAAATCGAAGTTCGCCATTTTTTGGGGGGTGCAAGTAGCTCTCCTTACCTAGGGTACAAAATAATCTGGCGCTGGCTCCTGATTCCTGGTGTGGCTCACGGTGTTTTCTAATGAAATAACGGGGAAAAATAGGCTCACTCCCTTGGTTAGTAGACAAGTGCAATATATTTGATTATTTTATATGATTGTATATTTGTGATAGGAATAGCACCGATTTTGTAAAGCATCTCGTTAGGGCTTTGAGCATGGTGTAAGGCAAGCAAGGCTATATAATAATTTTGAAGCTCGAGCTAGAACTATGATTTCCTCTATTGTCACTTTCTATAAGGTGCATATTCCTTTTGAGGGGACATTTCTGGTCAGCGGTAACGACTAAGTTTTTTGGCTAGGCCATAGAATAAAATACACCAGATACACAGCTTCCAGGTTAAAATGGTTGTTCTTTTTGGAAGCCTTTTAACCCCTCAACGCAGGGACTGCTACGTACAGTATCAAGTGACAGTATCGCTATAAGGTGGGCATTTTTAAAAACAATTCAGTTTAAACAGTTGGTTTTACTAAAGAGCAGACAAAAATTGCCTTCAAGTGTCAATCAACTGGCTTTCATAAAGCTAGTTTCAAGTAGTGGCCCCACCCCCTTCTCATAAACCAACAATTCAAACAAGCCTACTCAGACTGCATATCACAAAGAAATGGTAAAACACATGGCTTCTTTTTTTTCGTTCAAGTGAATGTTTGCAAATTGTCCAGTTGTAAACAATCTTCAAATACCGTTGACTACCGGTATATACGATTTGAGTGGCAGGTAAACTTTCTTTTCAGCTTGTATCCTTTACAATAAACATGCTGAAAGTGATCTCATTTGGAAGTGCTGTTATCACTGAGGACTGCATATATCGAGCCTCAGTTCCCAAGGACTGAACCTGGCTCGAGAAGATTAGCCAAACACCCACTAGGCTGTGTATCTGTTGTTTCCTTGTATGTATGTGGACTAAACTAACAAAAATCCTGAGTCAACACGCCACATGTGCCAAGTGCGGTCGAGATAAGTCACGGGAGGCAAGCGCACTAGTAGTGACACGTGTGAGTGCGTGGTGGTATGACGATTTTTTTTTAAATTTACTGGGTTGAAATGAGTAGTTGGTGGCCATGATCAGCAACAAGAATGCAAGAATCGTTGGAGAGGTTGGTAGTCTGTCTTAGTGTTGTCCCACGGGCAATGAGTCTGTAGGATAAAAGGCATTTGAAGACGGCCACTATCTTGTCCGCTCGTGCCAACAAGAGAATTGCTAGCCAAACCTATGCGTCATGTATATCTGTTAAGAGTATCGTCGTACGGTTTGAAAATTGAAGGGTTGTGAAATAAAGAGACACTAGCAATAAAGATCCGGGTATAAATTATAGTGGTAAAGCTTGGAGCAACCAGTATCTCCGACACACATGAAGGACTGGGTACAGCAGTGGCATACCATCAAGATTGGGGACCCTGGTTTGTTAATGGTCCCTTAAAGGGAGGAATTTTACAAAAAATGAACTTACCATTTTGTTTTAGCATAATCCAGCTTTTTTTTAAATATGTGTGGAGGGTAAGGGGAAAACCACCCCCAGTACACCCGACTTGGATCTAATCCTGATCTTTCCTTCTTCGGAGGTCTAGTTGCCTGCGAGTGTAGCGCCTTAGACCATCTGGTAAATATAGTATTAAAATAAACTGTTTTAAGACGTCCAGGAGATCATTAGACCTAGACCAGACATATTCATTGTCCAACTTCGGCCCACCAACTCAATTTAAAATACTTAAAAACGCAGAAACAAACAACAAATTAGGCTCTTGTTTTTACTACAGATTATTTGGGCATTAGGTCCCATACATTTTATATATGACCCCTAGCCACAGACAAGTAAGAAACAGACTCTCAACCTTCCGGGGGTTTCCCTGCGCTCCTTTTGCCAGCTTAAATCCTTCAACACTGGGCTTCGCTAGTGTCACTGCTGGGTAATGCTAGAACTAGCCACAGTGATCCTTGTGTGAAGGACTCAAGCTTCCAAAAGGAACGCAACCATTTTAACCTGAAGGTTGAGTGTCAGGGTATAGTATTTGTCTGTGCCCCTGGCCAATTCTCTAGGAACTTATGCGACCTTCAGCCAGGGAACACGTTGACATGCCTGACCTTGACATTAATAAATTCACTGATTTATTATTTTTTAATTAATATAAATGAGTTAAGCAGTTTTTAATAACTAATTCATATTTTTTTAATATTTCACTTTTAAACATAATAAAGTTAACTTGCTAAAGATACACATTCAAATGTTTGACATTGGTAACACAAGGCATTTAAAAAAGTAATCAGAATAAATTTGAGTATTGTATTAATTTTAGAAATGGAGGAGCATATTTATAGAACGAATAATTCTTAACTAGTGTCTTTAACTTATGAATATGTCGAGCTAAACATTTGTCATTTGCTCAGAGAGAGACATTCGACATTTAAATATACTTTATTTAAGCCTATAATCAATATGTTTTCTGTTTGATTATATACTTTCAAATTGTATTGCTGAAAGCTTAAACCATTTTCACATCAAACTAGGTCATGAACAACATGTTTCTCGAGATCCCGCAAAAGTTGTTCACTAATAGTTCCTAGCACACGAACTTCTGAAATAACTTGTTCAGCCAATTTTCGTTCTTCTTCCACATATCTTGGATTATAGGTGAACCAAAGTCCTAAAGCGCATCGCCGTCCTCGTTGAACTCCAAATACTCCATGTAAGTTTTCGGAACCAGCTGAAAAGCCAACTAATCTTCCACATTTTGGTTTGACTAGACTCTGAAAAAAAATATTTATGAACTTAAAATATTACATTAATAAATTATTAACCCAATCTATAGGCACCCCAACAAACTACCGCAACTGGCAACAATACAATATGTATTGTACCTAACAATAGAATGTGTTATTTTCACTACTGTAATTAATTTATGAGCTCTGGAACCATTGAAAGAGGTAGATCTTGAACAAGCAAGCGTGTGGTGGTGGCAAAAAGTATTATAAAGCCCATTTGCATTTATTAAAAAATATATACATAGGCTATATTTCTTAGATTGGAAAATTAACATATGTGCACTATGTAATTTAGATGTAAATATATATTCTCAATATAATAGTACAACAATGTAATTTTCATTGAACACCAGAGTTAACTTTGTTATTAATGAACAAAAAATGTGACCCTAAGCATTAAATGTTATTTCTTTTTTCCTGTAACACTAATTGGGTTAGCAAATTATGAAAAATAATACACAATTGGCCTAGCAATATAGAAAATCCAATAAAATAGTAATTATATGAATTATATAGGAGTGTGGAGGGAGAGGGGGTAGAGGAAAATCTTAGTGATGTCCCGGAATTGTCACTTTTATTAAATACTATCATTAGGGCCTACTATATATAAAAGGATAGTAAAATATTATCAATGTTGATCGCTAAAATAGGTTTGTGGTTTTTAAAAGAGTCTTTCTACAAAAATCCCACCATTCCTCAGATAAATACTGTTACAACCAGTGGCGTTGTTAACATTATAAAGAAGGAGAGACTGACAGTCGTCTTACCTTATATATACTTAAATTAGCCGATGGTTTAACAGGCATTATATGTATATCCAATTTTTGGTCATGTGACACGAAATATTTTATCATAGTAATCTCACTAAGAAATAACCCGCCTCGGTGGCGTAGTTAGTTAACGCGCTAGTTTCGTGTTGAGCAAGTCTGTCAAGGACGGGGAGATTGAGGCTCGAATCTCTGTCGGGTGAATTGGGGTGGCTTTTCCTAAATGGTTTTCAACTCTCCCTCCAAACAAATGCGGGTTCACTTCCTCCATCTTCAACCTTCCCAATTTCTAACCCATTAGCGTAATTAGAACCTAAGCGTATAACCCAAACGGGTAATAAGACGTGGCGCTATAAGAGAGAGAAAGAGAGAATAAGATATAAATCTCAGTTTTCCTTCCATTTTAAAACTATATTGAAACTAAATTATTTTAAAACTATTTGAGCATGCACAGTACACAAAACAATGCCTTGAGAGTTAAAACTAAAAGTAACTAAAAATAATGTAAAAACGGGAAAATATCCCATAATTCCAGATTCCAGATTCCTTGCACTAAAACTAGCAATAACTGTATTGTTAAACTTGCTATCCCCCTGGCTCCACTGCACACTAACCAGAGAGAGAGAGACAACACACCTAATCACAACATCACGCCACGACCAACTAAATGGCTCCGCCCAATAATCAAAGCCGCGAGCTCAAGACAATCCAAAGAACCTAAGAAGAAAAAGATGACTCTACAACCAAGTGTCCATACGTTCAAATATCTTCGAGAAACGAGTTGAAGCCTCAAGTCACACGTAGATCCTTCCCCTTGTTTGATTATCTTTGGTTCTCCCCCCCCC
>CABFOV010003369.1:33871-66727 GCA_902141375.1 Timema poppense | reverse complement strand
TGATTAGACGGTATATTTTCCGTACAGTGGTGATAGGCGCTCGATCACGGAGCTTAAGACAACCTATATAAAACATCACATCTTTTATCTGGGAATTAATCCGTTGTGTATCAATTGACACCCGAACTAGGGTGATTTATCACATATTATTACAATTGACGCCCAAAGAGAGGCGCATTTATTCCGTATTGTTACAATCTTAGTGTAGCGCCGCACTTGAGGCGTACTAAATTTGACTATGAAACTGGCCCTAAGTCCCTTGTGGTGTCTGGAGTGGATCGAAGCCTGAGATAGCACAGGTCTCCAGATTGACACCACTCATGGATCCTAAGTGGCTTGTGGAGGATGAGTTAGTCCATTAACTAATATTTCAGGGGGTTGAACCTACTAACACGGTGGAGGAACTTCATTCCCAGTTAAGCACAGTTACTAAATGTGAGAAAGCGTTGGAAAAAGGTTTATCCTCCAGAACAAGATCTCGGTTGTATCAGATGAGCTGCTCATTCTTGTGAGATTGGAGAAGGAATTTTCAGAAGGGCAGGGGGTGACAAAGTCATGAAAGTTCAAGTATGGAAATACTTTCAGACACATAAGAGGTCGTGCCCAGAGTAGTGTATACTGAGGAAACACAGCGGCTATTAGAAGTTATGGATCTGCTAAAAATATGCTAATTTTTGCAAGGAAAATAAGAGTTAACAGTGGGGTCACAACCCACAGAGTGAGTACTCTCTGATGCTGGTAAAGAGGCCGGGGAGGAGGATGTCATTGTTGCTGAGTTGGATGGTATAGGTAGCTAGAAAGTGAATTTTGCAGAGGGCCAGTGACAATTTGTTATGTGGTAAAAAAAGTGGAATTTAAAGTTCTATTAGGCGTGTTATCAGGTGGATTTTTTCATGAGCGTGGGGGAGTTAAGAGATGGATAGGTTGTCAGATGCTGAAAAGTTGATTACATTGCTCGAATTGTTGGATCATAAACTGTTATGCTGCTACAGACACTCGAAGCACTTGTGGCCCACCTGGCAGGAATTTTTGGTCGTTTTTGAATTAAATTATTTTCCGGAGGGATACTAGAATTGGCTAGAGGAACAAGTGTTTTCCAAAGTGTAGGGACCGAGGAAGAAGGTGGTAAACTATTTTATAGAAATACAAACCCTGATTCGCAGTTGGGGTAAATTGTCAGCACAGCAGAAAATAGACAAAATCTGGAAAAATCTACATCCAAATATAAAGTTAAACATTTCACGAGACATAATTAAGATGGTGAGGGAGTTGCAGGCCATGGTCACACACCACTAGCAGGCATAAGACAACATTCAGAAGTACAGTCTGGGTCAAGAAAGTAGACTTCAGGTTCCTAAACTAAGGGTTTCGTTCGCTAGACCAGAATTGGGGCTAATGCATGGGGACAGTAAGGGAAAGAGGAGAGTATTCAGGGACTGCTGTACGGCAGAGAAAGAGGTCTGGTGACAATCGGGTTCAAGCTGGCCCATCTTTAGGCCGTCATTGTTATGGTTGTGGCAGTCGGGATCACATGGTTTGTTTCTGCACGTTGAGTGAGGACAAGTCATCCAAGCATAAAAAAACGAGGGGGACGGCTTGTTCACCAAAGCTGCACCTAGCATAGTTAGGTCATGTAGATCTAACGATAGTGACATAGTATTGTTTTCAAGTGCCCAATTGAGTGGTGTATCAAGTAATTTCAAGGGCACAAAAGTCTTAAGCCCGATAATCATGGGAGCGATTGACCCTGCATTCTAAGTAAATTTTTATCAAGAAAAAAAAAAGAAAGAAATTGCTGATATCAGAGGTCAGGAAAAAATGCATTATCGCGGACAGTAGTGTCATTCAGGTACAAAATCAGGCCAAGCTGTCTGTTAAAATTGCGGATTGATCTTGGCTCACATGGTTCTTGGTAGTTCAACGTCACAGTGAAGATTATTTTAGGTAGCTTCATTTTGAAACCTATAATGAGTATAACGATGAATATGGATTGTGTAAGATTTCTGTTTAAAACAGAAATTAAATTGAGCAATTTCAGGGAGGGGGGCACTTCTTTAAAATTAATTACAGGGGTTGTGATAACTTTCAGACCATCGTGGAGGAATATTTCAACATTTTGACAAAAGATCCAGGCAGAACCAATGTGATTACTCACCTCCTAGAGTGAATATTTTGAAAGATCATATTGATAAGTTAATGAGGCAAGTCATTGAGTGAAGCTCGAGTAGCCCTATGCCTCTCCAGCATTTATGTCCAGGGAAGGAGCTGCGATTGGTAGTAGAATCCTGTAAGCTTAATCAAAAGATAAAATATGAAAATATAAATATATTTATCATTAAAATGGTGTTCCAATATTTGGGCAGGGTCAAGGTTTACACTCTGGTGTTTTAAATGTGGCCTATTACCAAATTCCTCTTTCGGAAAAATCTAAACCCTACAAAGCTTTTATGACTCGACATGGGCTCATGGAGTTTAGTTACCTTCCTTTTGGGCTTGCCACTAGGAGTCAAATTCTGAATAGATAGTTAGCCATAATTTTTTTTGATATACAGTATAAATATGCCTTTTTTAAATATTCAAATGATTTGTTAATGTAATCTAATAGCATGGCGGAACATGAGATTCAAGAGGTTTTGATAAGGCTGATATTCGCAAATTTGACCATCAACCCTCTTAAATTGAAGCTTGTCATATCCCATATAGATTGTCTTGGTCATGTGATCTCACTAGGAGAAGTACGAGTAAATCAAGAAAAGATTCAAGCTGTGAGAGAATTCCTTTTCTCGACCAATGCCAAACAAATTTCTAGGTTTTAGGCATGGTGGGATTCTTTAGGAGGTTCATACCCAATTTGGCTTCGGTAGCAGCTCCCATGTATCACTTAAAGAAAAAAAAATCAATTTTTGTGGATTCCCGAGGCTACTCAGGTTTTCAATTCCTCAAAAGAATGCTTGACGAGCCCACCCGTTCTCAAGATGGTGGATTTTAATAGGTAATTTTTCTGGTCTAGGCGCTGTGTTGAATACTGTGGCTTATGCAAGACACACACTTCATCCTCATGAATGTAACTACTCCACTTATGAGTTGGAGGCCTTGGGAGTAACAAATAAATAGGACTATGCACAGCAAGAAACATTATGCAAGGTAGGCAATAAATAAAACAAGTATGTTGACGCCTACTTATACTTCTACCAAGTCCCTCATTGTTTATTATAAAGTAAGCTAGCCTGGAATATACAAATTAAGTTGAAGGCTACTTTGGTTGGTTTACTTTGACATTTTAAAGTTCTAAGGACAGGACAAAACCATCTCTCACTGTACAAATACATGAGAGACAAACACCAAAGGGATCTCCTTGCAACAACATTTTTTTTGGACTTACTAATTGTTTGTTATTTAGTGTTTTGAATACAAGGAGAGTTTTTAATGGTTAATGGTTGCCCATGTACCTAAAGAGAAGGCTGTAATTTGGGAACCATAATTTCAATTTCAATGATAAAACAATTTGCAAGGTGAGAATGATTATATTTGTGCAAATATTAATATTTTTACAGAATACATAATTTTACAGGCACAATGTGTGATATTTAAAATAAGTGTCAAATTTAAACATTTTAGCTACATCCGTCAATACTACTTAGCTGTCACTTTAAGAATTGTAAAATGGTCTGATAGAAAACAATAGCATGTCAAATTACATTCATCATATGTTATTGAAAAGTTATGACTACAAAATAATCCTCTTTAACCAATGCACACTAATAAAAAGATATAAATGCTTTAAATTAGAGAGAAGTATGCTTAAAACCATTTTAGCACATAGAAAAAATTGTTAAATAAGAAATTTGTTTGTTCTTTCTAATAGTAAAATTTCCAATTTATATTATGTGCTGTAGTAGGCTAAAATACTATGACTAAAATAAGTTACAAAAATAATTTTAAACTATACTATAAAAAAAGTTTGAAATTGGTTTTGTAAACAGGTTTTTTGTATAAAAAACTTAAGACAAAGAAAAAAATAATTGTTATACTGACAAATGGTCATATTGTTAAGTATTAATGTATAAACAAATTTGAAAATAAGAATAAATAGGCAATGTTTATTGTAACCAATGAAGACAACTAGTGATTTATAAAAAACAACAGATGTATACATATGTAATGGTGTACAGAAAATTTAAAATAAGGTATAAAATTTAAAATAAGGTATAAAATATAAACTAATACATTGTATAATACATTACAACCATAAGGCTCATTAAAAAAAAAGGCACTATTACATGCAGTGATCACAGGCAAGCTTGTTAAATGCACTTGTTGCGTGGAATGGAATAATAGTCAACGCCAAGGTTTGCGTGTAGACTCGATACTAGCCGAACGTCGCATGTGACTTGGGTGCATTGATTGAGGGAAACTGTGACGCGCCATTTCCCTCATCCTGCACTCACGTGCACTCACTGTAAACAAAGAGTTTTAATTTAGTTTGCTTGGAATGGTGCTCTGGATTAGGCTAAATTGTCAATGTTAGAAAGATAAGATAATGGTTTGACCAACTTAACATAACCGTTTCTCTGGCGTGGGTGTAAAACGCTCATGTCTGCCTGAACATTCCCTGGCGTGGGCACGAATTCACGCTTCATTGCAATTGTAATGCCATATATCAACGGACCATTGTACTTTTAGCTAATCTGAATACTTTTTATTGAAGCTAATAGATGGTTCTATCAGTTCAATTCAATAATAAAACCATGAGTATGGGTGATTCTAGAAAAAAGGGAAACATTAAATCCTAAACAAAATACTAATAATAAATATTTATATTATCACCTATCACATTTATAAAAATTTGATTGTAAGCTAATGATAATAATTAATATGCATTATTGACGATTTGTAACCAATAAAATTAATTAAAAATTAACATTTTTCTCAACTCCATGGTGTGTCCCAACCTCAAATTTTGGGCAACTTTGGTTTAAAATTAAAGTAGAACACAGAGCTAAATCAATTATAGAAATGTGGTGGCATAGCTTTAGTTATAACTTGATAACACAAATAAATTGTATTTTGGTATGTATTATAAACTGTAAACAATATATAATACTTGTCCCCTATCTTAATATCACGACTCCATGGATTGAGTGGTAGTTCATTTTACTCCAAATTTAGAGAACTCCATGCAACAAATTGTGTGATGAAAAAGAAGATATCTCAGCTCTGTAGTATGCCAAGTAACAGTGTATTTGTTTGGGTGATTTTTATTGCGAATATTGTTAAAAGAATAAGCACCGGCAGCGTGAGTATGCTTATTACTTCTAAGCACCATGGTTTTAATTTATTCCTAATTACAAGCATGTTTTAATTAATCTTTTATGAAAAATGGTACTTAAATGGTATTGAAGGATTATCTAAATAGCCAAAATAATCTTGCCAAAACTTGGTTCAACAGCCGTATTTAAACTAATATTTCTCAGTTCCACGGCAAACTTAAAAAGTGAGAAGCCATGCAGTTGAAAGGGAACCATGGCGTTAACAAGAACAACAAATGCAGCAAAAGGGCCATATATATTTATTACCATAAGACATCCCAAGTTTATATTTAAAACTAAGTCTTTATTTTAATGAAATTTAGGGTTGAGCCTCATTCACAATTATGTTAGGGCTACCTATCATTTCAATAGTTTCTTTGATCATATGTTTAAAATTCATACCTGGCTTTAATTGCAATCATTATAACCTGGGAGAACTTCACTTTTAAACGTTTATAATATATTGTCATGTCACCAGACAAATGTAATAAAATTAAAATTGAAATAAATGTACAAATATTCATTTTAATATTGTAATCATTAAAACACTTCGTAGTTATTTAAAATTATCCTTTCTGTATTTATTTATATTAATACTTTGCTAATATCCTCAACTCCATGCTAGTTATTTCAACTCCATGGGGGATGAAAAATCTGAATTAAAATAATCCGAGGATTAAAATGTTCAGCTATACTATGGTTCTCACAGTGACACACACTTAAGATGAAATAACTATAATTTTTTTTAAAATCCTGTAACAAATACTTACATTCATTTTGCTACACTAATATTTACCATTTCTGTAGAATGACCCATTCAGTAGAAAAGAAAAATATATGAATAATGGAAATAATGGCCGAGTTAGAATGGCTTGTCGAAAAGTCATAATTTCAAATTATGTTAGTCTTTCAGAGTTAGTCACAGCTTGATTGTGATGATAAAGATATTTACATACCTGATCTAGATAATTATATTAGCGATGCAGATATGTGTTAGGATGTTGTGAATAGTGATCACGGTTATAACATTGCCACTGTTACGAATAGCGTATGTACTCCAACAAATGTAAACATGAATACTCTGTGAACAAATTCAGATTTACAACCCAATATTTTCAAATTTACGCATAGGAAAATGTATTTTCCAGAACCAAATGTGCCATTTTTATGGTTAAAATATTTTATAACTGATGAATTGTCAACTCATGGATGAAACAAAGAGATATGCAAAACAATACTATCAAGCTCACTGATTGTCGCCGGTACAATACAAGAATGTGGCTAAGTGAAATGTGGAAGTGTTTAAGAGTATTTTATGACTGGTATAGACAAAAGGTTTGAAATACAAGAATACTGGTTTAGCAGAGAAATATTTTACACTCAATGGTATGGGAAACAGATGTCTTTGAGGAGGTTTGAGCAAATTACCAAGTTTTTTTCATTTTGCTGACCACTTATCAAGCCCAGCTGACTGTGAAGACATACAACTAAAATTCAGCCTGTACTTGATATGTTAGGGTCATAACTCAGATCAACATATATTCCAGAACAAGAAATATCAATAGATGAGGGCATGCCGACATGAAGAGGTCATCTTAGTTTTGCGTGTATATGCTAGACAAGCTTGATAGATATAATGTCTAAGCATATATTGTTTATGAATCTAAAAGTGAATATATATGGAATTTGAAA
The DNA here is from genome assembly GCA_902141375.1 of Timema poppense. Classification (NCBI taxonomy): domain Eukaryota; kingdom Metazoa; phylum Arthropoda; class Insecta; order Phasmatodea; family Timematidae; genus Timema; species Timema poppense. The sequence goes on along the minus strand of CABFOV010003369.1, from coordinate 59,726 downwards.
TGTACAGTAATAAATCACAGCCAATTAAACAACTAGTGCTAGGTTTGATGGTGGACATTATATTGGACAATGGATACCATCTATATCAGGACGATTACTCTACAACAGTGCTTATTTGAGGGAAAACCTTCTACAAAGGAATACATATGTTTGTGGAACATATATATTAAATAAAGGGTCACCAAAAGGATTTGTAAAAAATGAAGAAAAAATAAATTAAGGTGAAACAATATTTATGTTAGAGAAAGATCGCCGTGGGTCAAGTGAACCGAAACAAACAAGATAACACAATAAAACAAACATTAGTCAGCACAATAAAGTTACAGGTAACGAGGTCACGCATGTGCATCCCTAAACTATAACGGGCATGACTCGACTGTCTATTGTCTGGTAAAGACACACGCTGCGCATGCGCTACCACAAATATGGCTACACTAAACAACTGCAGCTCGTCATAAAAGAATACCAACATTCCAACAATTTACACACAAGAATCAAATGCCAGTACAAGCGTGGAAGGACAAACGTCTGATGAAATTAATTTCAGCATTGTACACAGAAAATCTGTTTGACAATCATCAGAAGAATCATAGTGTGGAAGTTGTAAAGCAACCAGAAATTGTGCTGATCTACATAAATATATGCAGGGTGTCACCAGGGCTGATCAAATGCTTCATTATTATCCATGTGCCAAAAGTCCATTAGTGTACAAAGAAGATTGTGTTCCTTTTACTTTAGATGGCTGTTCTCAATGGATCTATTTTGATAGAGAAGTTTGCAGGAAATGGAAATTCTAAAAACAAGAGATTTGTTTTTAATTCCTTTCTTGGAGACAGTGTGAAAGCAATGATTTCCCAAAGTGAACAAAGAGTTCATCTGATGATGAAGATGTACAAGCATAACATCTAATCAAAGCGCCCAACTTCCCAACCAATGAAGGACCCAGAGAGCCATCTTCAGAAGGGGCTTCAAACCAAATAAACTGGTGCAAGTACACCCCACGAACAAAAATAAATATCCAACGAAGAACAAAGTTAGGAAAGAAACAAGTGTGATATGTCAGCAATGTGGTGTTGCTTTGTGCAATATGCACATTTTGAAAAATAACAGAATCTGATTTGTTACTAAAAATATTTGGAAACCTTTATATTGTTAATAAGAGGCATATGTGAAAAAAATCATACAAATACCTTCTTTAGATTATCTGTAATTAGAATAATTGCATGAGGATGTGTATAGTAGAAATATAGAAAAATGACTGCCAGATCCATGCAGATATATATGAAAATGGGGGCCAGGGAATGGGTTAACTAAGATTGGTTGATAGAAGGAGAAAAAACAAACAAAAAAACAGTAAAATTAAAACCCTAACTTTCCTTAAAAATAGTTCCTGCTTGAAAATGGTTCTGATGCCCTGGGTAAACAATCTGCCATGCTGAATCTTGAGTTTTAATGAGTTTATTTGTTTTGTGTGAGTTCAGTATTCCACCAGACAACCACAATAGAACTACTGGCCAACATAACATACCCACACACAAAAACTAAATTATGTTAGGAATTATCAACTGGAATGGAAATGGGTAACTCAGCTGGTTTATCAAAGCGACAAGGAAGAGAAAAGGCCATAAGTAAAGGTGATATTTTACCTTATTCCCTAAGTAGAAGCAAACAAAGAAAAAAGTTTGAAGTGGATAAAAGCAATGAAGATAGCATTGTTTTAGAGAGAATAAACTGTGTTTCTTCCCATCACAATGGCATTATACAAGATAAATACCAGTGTTTTTTATAATATATTAAAACAAAGGAATTGCCTTCAATAAATTTTACACATGGAAGGGGTGAGAAAATGGGATATAAATTTTAGAAACAGAATATGGATTTAAAAATTGGAGGAAAAAACCAGAAAATTTATAAATATATATATTAGATCTACTCCATACTTTGAATCATGGGGCTTCACATTATTGATTCAAAGTTGATAAAATGGTATTCAAAAACAAACAGGGCAGTTTGTGAACTGGAACTTGCTAACTCTTCTAGTCTATGGGCCAGTTTCTGGTCCATTCCAATTGAGTTTAGGTAGGTGTCATCTTGTATTTAGTACAACACCACATTGGAGGCATAATAGGTCTGACTATGAAACAGTGAAATTGGCCTCACATCATCAAAGTTGAGTGTGTATCTAGATTTTCAAGCACCATTTCAAACATGAGATGTCCAGTGGCATCAAGTTTGACAGCATGTCTACTATTATTTGTGCATTATTTTCTACAATAATTCAATAGTGAGTATTTAAAGAGAAAGTAGTTATTTCCCAAACTATTAGATTTTATTTTATTTGGTCCATTTATATTTATCTAAAGTGAATAGTGTAGTTTTGGACAACAATTTGTAGTTGATCAGATACCTAAACATGTCTTAAATATGGTTTTGTAGTACATGGAAGGAGTTAACGAGCAAGAGAAATAAAAACATATAAAAGGTAACAAACAAAGGATGACTTTTAAAATGAAAATAAGATCACAGTTCAAACATTACATTGCTACCATTGGACAAAGAGGTAATGACTGCTGCTTCTTAAAGAAAACTGATTGTTATACCCCAACCTATGTTTTATTCTGTTGCAACTCATCATAGGTGGGAAACATGTAACACAACTTTTGAAAAGAGGAAACCAAAGAACACAAGAGGGGTCAAAAGGAAGGGCACTTAGGGACATTTGTAAGAACAAGATTTAGCAAGCCCGGAGTAGAAGTAAAGTCAAAGACACATGGCTTTGCTTGCTAGGACAATCGAGTGACTCAATGATGCAATAAATTTAGTCACATCAAAGTCTGGTCCCGAGCAGGCTTGGGCTGCACTTATATCATACTCTGATGATATTCCTCAAGATAGTGCGGTGTGCATGGAATATCGATGACAGCATGCATTCTGATGTTTTATTTTAATCACAAACTATGGCAGGCCTTTATTATATAGTTTTTGATAACCCAACTACTTAATATATATCGATATAATATAAAAGATCCGAATGAGAGTTATTTGAATTTATATAATTTTAAAACCATATTCACCTTTTGAAAATTACCAGTAGAGTTAACATTCCTGGTTATTTCTTCCCACTCTTATTTGCTGCCTTAGTCCCAATATAAGTGTTTTTTTTATCATATGATTCTTGATCTTTTTCAGTAAATAGATTCATTCTTCCTCATTGAAAATTGTGTTTTCCACATTTTTAACAAAAATTTATTTATAGCTAGTTTTGTAAACTTTACAAGTAAAATCGTCATTATAGAAGTCACTGGGTTTAATGAATTTTAATTCGATACTGCTAGAAAAATCATTCTAGTAAGACACCTAATAGACTTGTGCCCAAGTCAAGCTAAAGTATTTTCAACATTGCCATTTATAATTGATGTTAAAACAAATATTACCACAGGCAGGAGATCAGAACCCACCCGGAGCAGAGCACAAAGAGTTTGTCCTGGTCCTCTTCTCCTCCTGCACCCAGGCTTTGACATAGTTTCGACTATTGCTGGAGCGGCAGGATGGAAGGTATGAGGCACTGTGTGGTCTAGAGCTAGGAGAAACATTACAGTGAACTCACAGAACTAACATCAATTAAAACAAATTATATCATTGCAGATAAAACATTAACATATATGTGAATACATTTAGTTTGATTGAATTCAGACAATTTTAACTATAGTAAAATGATGACACTCACGTAGGGAGGAACCCTTGAATTCTTAGGGACATTTGAGATAATTTTGAATTTGAGACTTACTTTTTTTCCCATCCATTTCTATTTACTTGCCTAGGTCAGTTTTTTATTCAAGCCATAGTAGACAGACATGCTACCAACTGATCTAAGGTGTGGATTTGAGACACTTAAGTTTTTTCCCCCTCTTCTTTTTTTAAGGCAAATTTGTTTTTGGCCTCCAATACTACTTATTGGTGGCCAAGAAACAATTATAATTATAGGATTAACTTAACACTTAAATGAATGTATGAATGTTACAATGAAAGGATTATAAGAAAGAATGTTAACATTTAGTTACTATTTGTATTTCCTATTAATCTATTGTATTTAGATTTCCTCGTATGCTCATAATTTTTCCAAGATACAGATTCAAATTCGAAGATAGATTTGATATTTGGATGTGTAAAATAGTGGATTCAACCCAACTCTAGGAAAAAAAAAAATAATAAAAAATAAAAATAGAATCACAGCTAAAACATTAACTAATGTGAATGAAAATAGTTTACTTAAATTCAAACCAATTTTAAGTCGAGTAAACCATGACACACCAATATAATATCATAAATTGAGGTAATTCTTAGACAAGTGGATATAAAACAAACAGGATTGTGAACTGCATAAGTAGTTGCACACTCTAAGGCATCTCTCTGAAAAATAACGGCTTGCCAGTGACAGGTCCAAATATTGGTCAGGTCTACCATGGGCGGTTTTCACCGAATGATTTCCCACTATCCCGCCACATAAACATAAGTGTGATTCCACTAAATCCCACCTCTTATCATTTTACTTTATTGGTGCAAACAGAAAGCACAGATGGAAAGTGAGAGACACTACACAAAAAAAACAAAAAAACATTCGACTGTAATACTAATTCTGATTTTCTGTGAGTAGAATCAGATTTTGTTTTTTAGCACCGCGTCTTATTACCAGTTTGGGTTATATGCTTATGTACTAATTAATCTTATGGTTTTAGGGGTGAGAGTTCTATTTATAGGATATGTACTCTCAGTTGCGTGGAGAGAGAGTGAGAAACCATTTGGAAAGCCCCCCTCAGTACACCTGCCTAAGATTTGAACCTCAATATTCCCGTCATCAGCAATTTAGTTTACCGTGATAGTAGTGCCTTAGACAATTTGGCCTGGTAAAATAATTTGTTTCTGATAAACAAGGACCTGACAAGTATTTTTTTTAAGTTGTTTTAAGTATAAATATATATATTTTTCTCACATTAAAATGGTGTCACAAATATACACAAATAACATATTTTTAAATAGTTTAGTAAAGCCTTTACTTTTCAAAGATACAATAATTTAACAACCAACAGCTAGGTGTGCATTACGATGCTAGACTCTGATTTAAGTGGTTAGGGTTTGATCCCCAACCATGTGCATTTGAATCTCTTATTTTTTTCCAATGTTGTTCCCCTTTCCTCCTGGTGAATTTATTTCATATTCACTCTCCTAATTATATAATATTATATTAAATAATAATTCACTAATACGCACTGGTGCTAAAGCATGCTAATCAAGACACAAACATCACATAGTCTACACATGATGCTTGATTTCTACTTTAAAATTACATGCACCTCTTGCAGGGATTTAACTGGTAGTTTAGATTAGTAGAATAAATGTGAAACTATCTCTTCTAGAAGCCCTCCTCAGTGCATGTAATAGAGATTACATTAGGATATATCTGAGAAGAATCAAGCATGGTCGCAACTTGGCTTATATACTCTTGGCTGAGTTAATGCTGCAGACTTGGTTTACATACTCTTGGCTGAGTTAATGCTGCAGACTTGGTTTACATACCCTTGACTGAGTTAATGCTGCAAACTTGGCTTACATACCCTTGGCTGAGTTTATGCTGCAGACTTGGTTTACATACCCTTGACTGAGTTAATGCTGCAGACTTGGCTTACATACCCTTGATTGAGTTAATGCTGCAGACTTGGCTTACATACCCTTGACTGAGTTTATGCTGCAAACTTGGCTTACATACCCTTGGCTGAGTTTATGCTGCAGACTTGGTTTACATACCCTTGACTGAGTTTATGCTGCAGACTTGGTTTACATACCCTTGACTGAGTTTACGCTGCAGACTTGGTTTACATACCCTTGATTGATTTAATGCTGCAGACTTGGCTTACATACCCTTGACTGAGTTAATGCTGCAGCCTTGGCTTACATACCCTTGGCTGAGTTTACGCTGCAGACTTGGCTTACATACCCTTGACTGAGTTAATGCTGCAGACTTGGCTTACATACCCTTGACTGAGTTTATGCTGCAGACTTGGCTTACATACCCTTGGCTGAGTTTATGCTGCAGATTTGGCTTACATACCCTTGACTGAGTTTATGCTGCAAACTTGGCTTATATACCCTTGGCTGAGTTTATGCTGCAGACTTGGTTTACATACCCTTGACTGAGTTTACGCTGCAGACTTGGTTTACATACCCTTGACTGAGTTTACGCTGCATGTTTACGCTGCAGACTTGGTTTACATACCCTTGATTGATTTAATGCTGCAGACTTGGCTTACATACCCTTGACTGAGTTAATACTGCAGCCTTGGCTTACATACCCTTGACTGAGTTAATGCTGCAGACTTGGCTTACATACCCTTGACTGAGTTTACGCTGCAGACTTGGCTTACATACCCTTGACTGAGTTAATGCTGCAGACTTGGCTTACATACCCTTGGCTGAGTTTACGCTGCAGACTTCTCTGTGTGGCAGCTGAGAGAGGTGCCCGAACTGAGTTGGTTCTGAGCAACCTATGGGTCAGTTTCTCTCTATCTGTTGAAATTATGTTCATGCGCTCACACACGCTTAGAGTAAAGAACACGTCATGGAACTCTAGGATTGCAGCATCCAACTGAAACAGTTGATCAAATATTACACATGTATAGTAACAAGACTGTAAATATGTGTGAGACCATACTTATTATAGTTTCTGATGCGATTGACACACCTTGTAGAGAAAATGGTTGGAAGTGGTCTGGTTGGTAGTCATTTGTTTGATAGTTGAGTGCTTTCTTATTTTTTCAGATGCTTAACCAAATGAAATTTTTGTGTACAATACCTACATGGTGACTACTACTCAACTTGACCATTGAAATTACAAAATTTTTCCCCTATTCATTTCCTCATGTTTTTTACAAACTTTTTTTATGAATAATAATAATAATAATAATAATAATAACAATAATAAGTTTTAAAATTAAAATAAACATTCTTTTTAAAGTTGTATCAATATAGTCTGCTAAGAAATATACAATTATAAAATATATTATACAGTTACAAACTAAAAAATACAATTTGAATCATATTGTAAATTACTGATTTAATGATTATTATGTGTCATATTTTGAGTAAAACAACATTTCCCCCCCTTTTTTTACTTACCAAATTCTAGACTTATTCCTGTTTTTTCCCGACCACTTCAAATTCTCAGCTAATTCCAGTTTTTCCCAAATGGTAGAAACCCTGTACCTATCAATAATATGGCAATGGGAACCCTATATATCCTGCTTACAATTGTATCTCCAGTAGGGATTCAGATTTTCCCAGACTTTAAATTTCCTAGGAATAAAGAAGAGCTTTGAAGTTTCCAGGGAATTCAAGTACAAGTTTCAATCTTTACTCTATTAACATCACTAAGGTTTGAGGTGATGAAAATTATGAACATTAAGATTAAACAATAGCACGGTTTGTTTAATTTCTGTTCCAAAATGCATTGAAATTAACAAACCAATATATTTTATAATTAATAATGAAATTTTTTTCCATTTTCCACTTATGGATAAATTTATATTCTTGAATTTATATTTTTATTTTTAATAAAATAGCTTTTAAGGAAGACAAAGGAGTTGGAACTTCAGGCTAAAGAATTATCTGAAAACCTGTTATTTAAATTATCAGTTTGCTTCCCAGTGGTTTCCATATATTTGGAATTCTTTCTAGTCTTTTTTTAAATTTTTAATTGACATGTATTTTCTCATTACTTTGATTGATCTTATTCAGTTTCAAGTTTGTTTAATCTTTATTGCCTATTTTCAATTCCTACAGATTGTGGTCTCCTTCCCTTCTTCAACTTCATCTACATTTGTTATCTTTGTTGATGACCAGTAGTTATTGACAAGTCTGTTCATTTATTCTTGTGCAAAATAACATAAATTAAAATGGTTTTTGATCAGGCAGTTGGGTTGTCCAAGGTTAGCTTTTCAATTCAAAGTGAACTTGAATCAAATCTATAATAGTTTCTCTTAAACCGATTCGAAGTTAAAATATTTTTGGTTTTCACTTTGTGTTTTGAACATATATAATATTGTGTTTATTTATTTAGCTTCGTGCATTAAAAACACTTGAAAAGTTTTTTATTTCATAAATTTTTTAATATTTCATTCTAATTTGATAAATCAAGTTATTATACATGGAGTTCTATTATTTCAGATTATTTCATAAAAACATTAGCTTATTACGTATATAACAGCTAAAAATGGCAATAAATGAACATAAATTGGATACTTTAGCTGTCGATATTTTTAATGACGAAACTTTGTAGGCCTAATTGTTGAAAATCAAATAACCAAAGCTATTATTTATGCTTTTAGTGAGGATTGCTCCATCAATATATCATATTTTGAAAACTGAGAAATGACACCTGGACACAGGAATTAAACCCGGGCGTTACTAAGCCAAAGGTCCCGGGTTTGATTCATGGGTCCAGGTGTCATTTTTCAATTTTCAGAATATGACTAATTGTTGGAGCCAGAATTTTTTTCAAAGTGTTAAAGTTGAGCCTAATATTTTTTTCAGACCCAAATTGAAGTTTCGAAGCTTCGCACACCTCTATCAGAAAGGGAACATTTTATTTTCTGTCATTCTTTAATTCTTTTTAAGCAAAAAATGTAAAACCACTTTATCTCTTAGACCAGTGATAGACAAAATATGACCCGCGAAAGGATTCCAATTTATGAAAGAAAATGTGTTAAAAAAAGAGGAAAAACAAGAAAAAAATGCATTTCCCAATGGTTTGTTTTTATATTGATTTTATAGCTTAGTGATCAGTCTCCAGAGATTAAATAATACTCAAAACATCCATAAAATTGGAATGTTAACGTTTGGTTGAGAGTAACCGTTAATAGTAGGAGACTGGCTGCCAACATTTATTAATCTCATATTCTATGCTATGAATTGTAAAACTGGCAACTGCACCCCCTCACTCTCATACATCTATCCTTTCTCCTCCCACCACATTCACTTGACCTTAACACTGTTGGCTGTGGATAGTACATAATTAGTTCTCACTCCAAACATGATGTGTCTATCTCATCGGTTTAATATTGTCTACTAGTTTACTGTGAATGTTCATGAAACGTTTTTGAATTGTCAAGATGGCTATTAAAAACGTAAAATTGATTCAGAGTGCCATGTTTTAAAAGATGGGTGTACATGGAAATAATTTTTCACAAATTTTAAAGATAAGCCATTGTGTCCTATATGTAATGAAAGAGTGGCAGTATAAAAGATTTTAACATTTCCGACACTTTAAAACATGACAATGCCCGTTATTTTGCCATGACCAAAGCTGAAAGGAAATAAAAAGCAGAAGAGCTATATAAAAAACTGTCAAGTCAGCAGATTATTTTTAAAAACCAAATAGTTTTCAAAAAGCAACTACACATGCAAGCTATGTTGTAGTATACAATATTGCTAACTGTAACAAAGCTCTCTCTGATGGGGAGCTCGTGAAAGAATGCATGCTCAGTGTATGTGTTATTTTGTGTCCTGGCAAGAAAAAGGATTTTGAGACTGTCAGTTTGTCTCAAAAAATAGTTACTACTAGAATCATAACTATAGAGAAAGAAAGACATATTATCACAGCTTCAATCAAGAACCGAACAGTTTAAATGATGTTCTATTACTGTGGAAAAAAGTACTGATACAAGCGATAATGCTCAGTTACTAGTATTTATAAGAGCTGTCGACGAACACTTTTCTATTACTGAAGAACTGCCGTGCATGCAATCATGATGGAGCACTAAGTACGACAGAGAAGAAATCTGGGTTTGTTGGGGTCTTTAACCAAGACAATCCTGAGAACAATGTGGTATTTTTACATTGTATTATATACATCAAGATGCTCTGTATAACTCTGCCCTAGACATGAAACATGTGCTTGATATTGGTGTTAATGCTATTCGATCTCAAGGGCTTGCTCACAGACAATTCTAAGATTTTATTGACTCAGTGAAAGCTGAATACTCTAATGTGCTCTACTAAAAGAAACTAAGGTGGCTCAGCGCAGGACAAGTATTCGAGCAAGTTTGGCGGCTGAAAGAGGAAATCGTCTCATTCGTAAATAAAAAACAGAGGTTTGAAGAGAGTGAAATGTTGGAAGATACCACATAGCTTTCAGACTTTGCGTTTTTTCACAAATATTCTTTGCCCCATGAACAAATTGAATATGAAGTTATAAGGAAGAAATCAATTTTTGGATTATATCTGGGGTCACCTGAGAGGTTTTAAAATGCAACTTGTATAGGAACAGAGGACAAACTTATGAGCTATGTGCCAGGGTGAGAAGACTTCATGGTGAATTTTAACGGAGGTTTCAAGACACCAAAAACATTGAAACCGGACATTCAGCTTGAGTTACTTGTAACACACAATTGAAATAGTTGTTTCGCAACATTCTAAGATGAGTTTTACAAGTTCTCATTAAAATCAAGTTTCCAAAATATGTGAGCATATTTTTTCTACCATCAAACTTTGAAAATGTAGTATTAGAAACAGGCTGACAAATGTTCACTCAGCTTCACTTCTTAGAAGAACAGTCACAGTTCCACTCATCACACAGTCACTCCTTCACTCAAGTAGTGTTACGTACGTATGTGTTTTATTTAAGTATTTGTACTAAATCATGTAAAAACTTACATTGTATTAAAATTAGATATCATTATAAAACAATCAATTTAATAATTATTAATAGTACTTAATTATAAAATAGTTTTGTAATATGTACCATTGTCACTTTTTAATAAACTATGTTGACCTGCCTAATGTTTTTCTTTTTTCTTTTGGCCCATTCTCTGAAAAGTTTTCCTATCACTGTCTTAGACTAACACTTTTACAACCACTTTTAATGGTGTCAGAACTTCAAAATTGCTTCAGTGCTGTATTTTAGAATACTTACTTTTTTGGTTCACTTTCCTGATACAATCTTTAGCATGTTAAGAACTTTAAAATCATAAAAAAATATGTGCGTTTGATCTGAGACTAAATTTAGGTCTTTCTTTGATTCTTCCTGGATATGTTCTTTGGTCTTGTAACATGAAGTTTTAGGACTTTTACAAAGCCTTCTAATTATTTCTTAGGTTTCATTTATTACATGTAGGGTGCATGCTAGCTAATATTTTTTTATTTTCAATGTGTTCATTATAATTAAACTCATCATAATCTTCATTTTCAGTTTCTTGATCAGTTTATTCTGGTGTTTGGTCTGGATTATTAAGTTAAAAAACAGACGGATCGGAAAATATTGAGTGCTAGGTACTTCCTTCTTTTGTAATCAAGTTGCACCGATTAACAGTTTTAAGAGTATTCATTTATGTGTCTGTATGCACTCATTTATAAGGTAGGCTGTCAGCCAAACTATATTTTAAAATGCCCTGACTTCCAGGTTTTCCAAAGCCAATTTCCAATTTTTCTAGTCACTATATACATTACCAACATCATTTATTAAGATCGAAACTTGATGTAATAACATTTTAGACACACACACATTATGAAATTGTGCCACTAAGAAGTGACTAAAGTATTTCATCCTAGAGCAATTGGCAGGTTGTGCAATTTAAGTTAAATTTCAGTGAGATAATATTGAGACAGTAAAGGAGCTTCTGACACCAATACAGTTCAAAATTGTTCTGAGATACAGTAGTCTCTTGGAAACTCGACCCAATAGGGATTGATATGGTGTCGAGTTATTGAAATGTTGAATTTTACGAATGAACTTTAATAAGATGTATTTTTACTATGTCATGTTTACCAAACGAGATTAATCACATTAAAGTATCAAATATCATAGGTACAGTTGTACTGTTCTGTAGTATTGTACGGTACAGTAACAGTCATATAAATACAGTACAATATATTATGCATTAATATAATGGTGTATATACATAGGAGTAATATACAGAAATGCAGTACAGTATTGTACATATAATATTGTATTGATTTGAAAAACATGTTACTGAATTAGAAAACTAACAAACATAGTACTTCTGAAAACACCACATCACGAATGTTCCACTCGAGTTACACAAACAAACAGAGATTGTAGAGTTAAATGACCTTGGATTGAGATGATGGCGCCAACAACTGTGTGTACGTGTGCGTGTCGCGCTACACAGAATGTTGAGGAGTGTTGAGTTTCTGAGACTCTAGTGTACATTATTTTTAGTTTAATCATCCTATAATGTAATCAAATTGATGCACATGCACATAACTTTGACTCAACTTTGGCTGAAGACGCATGGCATAAATGTGGAAAAACAACATGAAATCAAATGTTGACTTTGAGAATTAAGATTAGTATTTCAACAGTGAAAAGTGTGCTAAAAGAGATTACCAGTGTTTATCAAAGGGAAGAAAAATGTTTTTTTTTTTACTAATGTTAAGTAAAAGATGTGAACTCTTTTAGTGAATATGTGAAAATTCAAGAAAAATGATAAAATTCTATGACTTTTCCATGACCAAGCAAATTCCCTGACACTTCCATTTTCCAGGTCACTGGACACCCTGATTTAGGCACTGTTTTGACTCATCCGCCAGCTGCAGTATGCAACATGGTGTTCTGTATGGTCACACTGACCCACATGCCAAAAAAAAAAAAAAGTCCAAGCAAAAAAAAGATGAGAAAAGATTTGCTTTTTATTATATGTTTAACCATAATATTTTTATTAATAAAAAGTATTTTCAAAATTTTCCAAGTTTAGTTGTTTATTTTCCGAGAGTCGATACACAAACAATTTTAAATATTTACAGAAAATACTCAAACCACAAACATTAATCTTCAGACAGGGTTTAAGAGATACTCAAGAGACAATAGTTCAAGACTGTGAAAAAGGGGCCAGACGTTTGCCCAAAATTAATGGATATATTTTGTTGCTTTACATACAATATTTTGAACTTACATTATTTTTTGTGATCACCCTCTTAGCCTCCCTTCAATGTTTGTAAAACATAATTAAAAACAAATGAAAAACATATGTGTACCCCTAGGATTGTAAAATAGCTGCATGTATTTTTTGTTTCGTGCATCTTATTACTACCTATTTAGGTTATCCACATATTTGCACTAATAGGTACCCACATTTGTGAGGAGGTAGAATGAGAAAATATCCAGGACAAACCACTATCAGTACACCTAATTGGTCTTCAAACTCATATTTCCCCATTTATTATCAGCAGTCAAGTAGTATTGCAAGAATAACACCTTAGACTGTTCAACCACTGATGCAGGTTAGGTCATGTTGAATCCCGTAATATTATTCAGAAAGATACAAAGGCAGATATATATTTTGAAATTAGACAGGAAGGCAAACAGTTGCATCTCTAAGAAGAATTTTGAGGAGTTTGGGAAGCTGACACCCCCTATATAATTACAAATTAAGTCTTCTTAAATAATATTTAGGTTCAGATAATATAGTACTACTATATTTAAAATATTTTAAAACATGAATTTTAAGAGCTAGTACTAAGCTTTAGTTTTGGCTATGTAAGACCACATATATTTTGCTCAACAATCGGACAGCTTTGAACAGTTTGTTCTATTGTATTCAGGAAATACAAGCATTTATGGACTGTGACAATGTGTTTGTAGAAGAATAACTTAATTTGAAGATCAAACTTATGTATCAAAAGTACCGCTCAAAGCCGCCATTCTTACTCTAATGAGGCAAGTTAAATGCAATTTTAAAAGGTGAGGTAAAAGATAACATGATGTGATTTGACAAATCCTCAAGAACACACTGGATGTGTGCTTACCTGAAGTTGTAGTCTATGATGCAGATCTACGTCAGCTTGTGTTATAGTTTGGCTGTTGTTACACTCTGCCTGTAACTCTATGGCACACTTGACTGTATCCTTCATGGTTTCTATCAGGGACTGAATCCTCTCGGTCTTCATGAGGCGACGAACCAGGAACCCTCGTGCTCCTGCTGTAAGCACACTAGCTGCTCTCTGAAAACCAGTCAACACAATAAACATAACACAATAAACATAACACAAGAATTCATGTTAAATCACTTGAGAAACGAATGCATACACAAGGTTATGTGTTAAAATGCCTTAATCACTATTAAAATGATATGCTATTACTAAATAGATGTTCAGAGCATTGAGAGGCATGAAGAAGATCTATTTTAAACAAATGAAGTAATATACCAACAAGCATGTAAAGAAAGAAGAAGGATCTAGTAATAGGGCACTACTTGGAATTTAACTTCTCTTGTACTGATAATAAAAATAACAATAATGATAATTCACACTATGCTTCCCACAAAGAAAGCAATAGCGATGACTCTATAGATAGTAATGATTATGATGAAAGTATCGTACATCCTATGTTGGTGTAAAACGCGGAAAATTGTAAATATATATTTTCTGATCCTTATAAAGGAGCAATTGGCTTCTGCCCCAATACAGGATTTGCTAATTTAATATGAGGAGAAATTTGTAAAGCAGTAAAGTTGGCTTTAAATTCTTACTTACCTGATGAGTTTATTGAAAATTCTCTGATTTTTCCAGAAGTTTGAGAAATACTTTAGAAAATTTTTATTAGGAGCTTTTAGAAAATATAAACACATTTTACTGTGGCCAAAATCGATAAAAATTGTATGAAATAGTTTGTGTTATTTTAAAGGTAGTAATGATATCTACAAATAATCATCATCATCATCATCATCATCATCATCATCATCATCAACTGTTTTCAGCCTGTGGCCAAGTCACAGTTTAGTAAAATGCATATATCTTCCTCTAGCCTTCCTCCTTTAATTTAGTCCATTCTTCCCCTCTCACTTGAACACTTGGGAATCTGAATCTGCTCTTTCCATTTCTTTCTTACCCTCCCTTGCAGTCTTTTCCCTAAATACTTCATCTATAAAAAGTGACTGCATATAGCATGACATGATGTATGAATGGATCAAAGTACATCTCGTAACTTTTCTAGCTAACAAATAAGACCATTCTTATAAAAGTGGACTATAGGAAACTATGTCCTCACGAGAATGTGTTTGCTAGCTCCTATTTATAAAGTGCACACACTAGCAGGGAAGTATAAAAATGGAAAACTGTTTGGTTAACAATTTGTTAAACATTATGTAATCTACAGTATGGACAAGCTATTATTATGAGCATTTCGATCATCTGTCTCAAAAGTGTGATTACTGGAAAAATATCATTTTTAAGAGATTTATACTATTTTATTACAGATTGCAAACTATATCTGGTACAATATTGCATCAAGTTTTATCTGGCACATAAGACTAACCTATTTGAAATAAATTACTTTAAAATTAGTTATAATTTGTGTATCATTGAGTTCAATACTGGTTCATTTAAAAACCACTAAAGAATTGAAACATGTTGTTATTACACAAATTCAATACCATGTTATTTTGAGATGTAGCAGTTATGAAATGAGAGAGAAATACTGTAAAATTGAAAGTGCTTTCACCCTGGTACATCTCAAAATGTATCAGTTCATAACAATACTTATCCATATGCTAATATATAGCACATGAAATAATCTTTGAAAAGATATTTCTTAGGGGTAACTTTATCAATGAACTAGACCTAAATTATATTTAAAGTATCTTATAGTTAAGTAACAAACTACTTGGTGTTTAATAGCATCCTTAGAAAATAAACTGTTTCATTTGTACAATGATTAAATATTATTAGACTTGAAATATAACACATCTTGTTGTTGACATTAATTATATAAAATGAGGAAGGCAAACCATAAAGTTTAGAGAAAATTTGTATTTTTTTGGAAGGCAAATTATAAAATATAAATGTAAAAAACCTACATTACACCCAGATGGGTTTGGAGAGTCAACCTCCATGTTAACAAACTAGATTAGATGAGCTTGAAATTTAGTGTGTGCCTATCAATGGAGTACTGGTCTCTTAACTATCAATATGGCTAGCTATGGGGAATCAAAAATAAGGTTTTATGTAAGGTTAACTAGATCACTCGAGATATAAGTAAGCAATAATATTTTATTTATTGCATTACTTTAAAGTTTTATTAATTATTTAACCAATATTTAAGCCTTAAATTTACTAATAAGTTTCAATTAACGAGTTGGTATTTATTTTTATCACACTACTTTGTTTCAAATAAGTCAAGTTCATTTTCAGTAGATTTTTTCTATTATGTTTATGGATTGTTTAATGAATCCATTATATCTGTATGTGTAGTTTACATGTATGAATTATTGGTTTTTTGTTTGTTTTTTATTTATATGAGATATTTAACGTGCACTTCCTGAACATACTTATTATATCAGCACACAAGAAATTCTATTAGCGAGATTGAGAGGGCCTATAAATTTTGCCGAGAATGGAATTTTCATACATTCCTGGGTTCTTTTACATGCCACAATAAACATGGGATCAATGGCTTTATTTCCCCTTTAAAGAAAGTTGTGCTAAAGATTTTTATAGCCCAAGAAAAATCCGCCAGCCCCGGCTGGGTTCAAACCAACGATCATCGGGTTCTGAGGCGAGCACTTTACTTCAAGACCACCAAGGTCGACAGTTTTTATTGTTTGTTTTAGACAATTTACAAGTAGTTACGTGAACAGTAGACCTTGCTTCCTCCACTAAAAAAAATTCTAAGTACATCATGTTAAGAATTATGTCATGTTATTAAAATATTAACATTCCTCTTTGGATTGATTTCAAGTTGAAATATCTTCCATGATTTATACTTGGATTTGAAGTTGATATTTTCCTTTGGTTATCAAGTTAGGCAAAAGATAAATTAATACTATATTATATTTATAGATAATAATCATCGTTCATGTGATTTAAGACCTCAGTATCGTAATATATTTAAACATAAAAAAAATGTGCTCTAGATCAACGGTTTCCAACCGGGGGGCGCGTGAGAAGCCGTTAAGAGGTACGGGAAAAAAAAAACAATAATGGCGGCCACCAGCTAAAAAAAAAGTATTAAAAAAGATGAAAAAGAATTTTAAAACATAGGTAAAGGTTTTTACTAATATTGTCAGTTGTAATATTGGCCTCCCTATCAATAAAATCTTAAATGAAAGAAGGGTTGCATCCACTGGAGGGATCGGCCTTCCTTCCTCCCTTCCACACCCAGCCCCCTGCCTACATCCCTCCCCTCACCTTTCCTCGATGTTTTAGCAGGGCTGTGCATAAAAACAATGAATTAATTAATTCATTTTGTGTGTATCTTTTGTTGTGGGTGTTTGTATTGAGGCGTGTGCATGTTACTCCTACAATCCTACATCAATTTTTTTTACCACCTACCTACTATTCACGTGATTTACGCTATGGATCAATGGCTAAAAATTGGATCTGTGCAGAAGCCGAAGTTGACTGAAACACCAAATGAAGTACTGTGCACATCATTCGACACTGATTGGACCAACAATACGACACCACAACAGGTACAAGAACCAGTACCAGAGCAAGTGAGTAAACAAACTGCAGTTTCTTCTTCTTCTGCAGAGGAAATAATAAACAAGAAAAGATGGTACTTGTACAGCTACATTAATTACAGGTTTTCGTGTATATGAGAATAAGACTGCCCTAAGCCCCTATGTGTTGTATGTGGGGAAGTATTAAGCAATGGTTCAATGAAGCCTTCTTTGATCACACGACATTTACATACCACACATCCCGAGCAAAAAGATAAAGATGCCACGTTTTTTCGACAGTTGAAACTTCCAAAGTTCTGTAAAAGTGAAAACATATTTTGAATACACCAAAAGGGATTCTGTCAAAACTACCGAGGCCCTCTACTACATTAGCTATTGTATTGCGAGATGAGATAAAAACCACACCATTGGTGAACAATTAATTTCATCGTGCCTCAAAGATGCTGTTATGTTCAAGCTTGGAGAAGAAAGTGCTCATAAAATGAGTTTAATACCTTTATCAAATAACATGGTGTCTCGAAAATTGCGGGACATGTCAGACGATGTTGAGAGCACAGTCATAAGTCACATCAAAGGTTGTTAATTTGTTTCTATCCAAGTCGATAAAAGTACCGATGTTGCACAATATTCTGTTCTACTTGTAATTGCTAAGTACTTGAAAGACTTAGAATTTGAAAAGAATCTCCTTATTTGTCACCCAATGAAGGGCCATACGATTGGTAAAGACATATTTGAAGCAAGTGATTATTATTTCATTGAAAAAGGAATTCAATGGTCAAAATGCCCCGGGCTCACCAGAGATGGAGGAAAATCCATGGAAGGTTAATACTTCAGGCCTTCGTGAAGGCGTGGCAGAAGTCGCTGCCAAAATGAAACGGAACCACTGTTGTAGACACAGAGCCTCGTATCGGAACCTTTGCCTCTAGATTTTCAAAATGTTCTTGATGAAGCGGTCAAAGTTGTCAACTTTATCAAGGTGAATCCTACCAAATCCAGGTTGTTTAAATTGCTGTGTGAAGACATGGACATCGTTCACAACACTTTGCTTTTACACAACGAAGTTAGGTGGTGGTTGTCCCGGGGTAAAGTCTTGACACGGCTGTTCAAACTTCGACACGAGGTAGCCCTTTTTAAGGAAGAGCATCCTTTTGAATAGCTATAAAGCCTTGCATACCTGAGTGACATTTTCCACCAGTTTAATAAACTCAATCTTTCACATAAAAAAAAATTGTAACATTTTTAAAGTTGCCGACAAAATTGAATTCGTGAAAAAAATAATTGAGTTTTGGGCAAAGTGCGTTAAAAAAGGACAACCTGAAGTGTTCGAAACACTTCCGATATCTTCTCACAGGCCGAGCTAAATTTAACAGTCTGTGATAAGATAATTGAGCACTTGGAAGGATTAAAATCCTCATTTGAAAAATATATTTCAGAGCCGGAAATGGGTGATCGGTGGATATCTAATTCTTTCAAAAAAGAATATTTTGAACCAGCTTCATTATCGATTCCTGAAAGGGAAAATTTGCTAGAGCTCGCATCAGATAGCACTCTGAAGAACCTCTTCATTGGTGGAATGGTGAACCTAGTCAGTTTTTGGGCTCGTTTTGGTGACAAATGCAATGAACTTTCTCGAAAAGCCATTATGTTTTTGTTGCTATTTGATAGCACGGAGTCTGTTGAATGGGTGTTTTCTTTGTATACTTATATAAAAAGTAAATATGGCACGCAAATTAGATGTAACTCCGGATTTGAGATTGTATTTATCCTCTTTTGAGCAAAATTTTTCAAAACTTTGTAATTCAATACAGTCCTAAATATCACATTAATTTTTCATTTCCAATCTTTGTGTTAATTTGTTTGCTTACTTCAAAAGTAAATAAAACTACGTAATGAAAATATAGACCATTTATTTTAATTCAACAATACCTTATTTGGATAAGTTTTTGGGATCTTTAAACGGGTGAAACAATTGGGGGTGGGGGTGAATGTCTGGAGGATTTGGGGTCGGGATTACGTGGAAAGGAACCAAGCCAGCTGGGGGTACGCGGAATGAAAAAAGTTGGGAATCGCAGCTCTAGATACTCACGCGATAACTTTAAATCACTTGAGATGAGCTATCAAACATAAAACCTTTTGAGTGGCTGTCAGAGTAAAACAAATAAACAAATTGAAAAATTGTGTGCATAAATTGTTCGGCCTAGGTTCAAAGAATGCCCTGGTCATATTTTGTTAAAATTGGCCCCAGTATTTGACAGTTATGACGGGAAAAAGTTACTAACAGACACAAGCAATGCTAGTTGGTAAAGTTAAAACATAAACTTGATAAGCTCAATGAAAAATATAACATTTTTATTCAATAAACTAGCTTTTATCAAATTTTTATTTTCTTATTCATTATTTGACAAAACATTATTTATTATATGCCAGCTTGTCTTATGACAACAAACAATGTTTTGTCACTAAATACTATAGTTTTTCTTTATGTGCCTTTTTTCCCCCTAACAAGTCAGTGTTGTTGGGTTCCCCTCGCCGCTCCGACTGAGTCCCGAAGCAGTCTCTCCCTCGCTTTTATACCCTTTGGCCTAGGAAGGTACGGGGTAAAAAAGGAGGAAGGTACACAGGACTCGCCGAAGAGCGAGAGGAGACCCACCTGAAGGTATTTATTGGAAAGGTTAGACATGATGTTTTTACAGACATATTAATACATTACAATTTATATAATTGCTTGATTCTTCTTGGTGTGGGGAAAGACTGCCTTTCGTATACCCATAGGCATCGAAGTTCGAGATGTAGTCGTCTCCACCATGTCACTTCCCTCTCTGTTGGACTCTCCCACGTGGTGGACGAGGGGCCGCCCGCTCACGGTAGATGATCTGCAGCGGTTGTGGTGGCTGGTACCCCGGAGGGTATATTGCCATTGAGGCTGCGTCCCCCGATGCGCTGATGGCCTCACTCCAAGACCTTGTAATTGTGATGTACAGCATATTCAGCCGGTGGAGAACTTTCCGCTGTGCTGTTGCTGGTAATGCTGGGTATTGTGCCATCAGCCCCACTAGGAATTTGGCTTCGTGGTTGTCGCGTCCCGGCTGCATTTCTTGTATCTTGGCCTCCATAGCACGTGTTATGTGTAGGGCCTGCTCCGGTGTGGCGGCAAGTTGCCGCGTGGCTGTAGCTTTGAGTGACGCCCAGGCGAACTCCGTCGGCTCGACACTCAATGTCCCTGGGGGTGCCGCTGTAAAATGACTCGGTTTCCCAGCAGTGTGGGTCGTTGCAGCTGGAGTTTTTGATCCAAACCGGTCTTGAATCACTCGGAACCGTTCGTCCATGAAACTGACTGTTTCCTGCAATATTTTAAGCTGAGCAGCCAGGTTGGTTGGGTCCGCCATTTCGCTCGGATGTCGTTGTGCGTAGACCGTCCGTAGTGCTTGCGCCGCCAGGCGTGAAAGGTAACCGAAATCTGGCTTGGATAGCAGTTCAGGTGTTGCAAGGATTGATGGTGACGGGAAGCCTTCCTTGGCTTCATTGTCCAATTTCTCGGGTGTCCCAAATGGCGATGCTGACTCCAGCTCTGATAGGTGTAGGTGATGGAGTCAGGTTCTGATGAAGGTTCCAGTGTCCCTGGATTTCTTTCTCCTGCGGTGAGGATTGTACTAGTGAAACTTGTAGCTTTAGTCCCTTCTCTTTCTTCGACATAGAGATGTTGTTGGGTTCCAAGGTTAGTCAGAAAATGCCACTTAAAATATGTGTTACAAAAGTAAAAACTTTTGGAATGTTAAAAATGATGTGATTAAACCAAAACTAAAACAATTAAAGTAAAAAATACTGATTTTTCACAGAAGTAAAAACTTTCAACTAGGAACCTGCTTCAGTGTCCACATAGTTTAAGGAATCACTCTTGTTTTATACTAGACTGCTGATTACAAGAAGATCAAGATTTAAATTTTGGTCAGGTGTAATGAGGGTGGTTTTTACAAAATGGTTTTCCACTCTCACTCCACACAAATGTAAGTACACTTTCTCTAAACTCAACCTTCATTATCCCTAACTTGTTAGCGTAATTAGTATATATTCATATTACCTTAGCACTAAAAGAACCTCAAAGTGTTTTTATGAAGTTGTCACACTTATGAGTCGGACAATCAATTTGTGGGGTAAAAGTATCAGAATTTTTCATAAAGAGTATAAGGTAATGGAGTTAAGAATTAAAATTTTCACAAAACATAGGAATAGATTTTGTTTGTTAAAGATAATTAACTTCAAGGCCTGGATTTATTAAAGGGATCATATAGATACTCTGGCAAAACTTTGGAAGATGCACCCAAGTTTTTATTCACCAAAAAGAACAAGCACAAATCGAAAGCAAATTTGTGCCCATTCAAGAATAGATGCAACTTTAATATGTCACTTCAATTAATTAAAATCTTGGCATATTATTGTAATGTATTATAATATACTTTGTTAACTGTGCTCTAATTAAGAATCAAGGAATTTAAATATTAGACTTGCAAGCACACAATACATTTCAACATAAATCTAGATGTACGTAATGGTAATAAGTCTATTACTTACCTGATCTTGTTGCATTTTACATTTTGTTATTATAAGACTACAGCCTAATTTTACAATATCATATTAATCACGTTAACCAATTAGAATTGTTTATTTTCAATGGTTTGTTTGTATTTATCTATTAATTCAATCATCAACATTCACCCTTCTTTGCTAAAATTTAAACTTTGTTCGCGTTTATGATTTTCAACAGACATTTTAGCAGAAAAATAAATACGATAAAAGATAGCAGATAACCTTACTCAGACTTGATAAATTGGACTTGCTTTGATTGATTTGTTTTCATTGCAGTTTAATATACGATGTAATGACTTGCTTATATTCTATATGATCAAATTAAGCCAATCAAAAGCTTCGAAACAAATCTAGCGCTCTGAGAAAGTTAACAAGAACTAATGGAAGTCACCTGATCGTAATTTGATGAGCACATAAAAATATTATTGTAGACTTTATGAATAGTTAAGATGCGAAGACTTAGTGGAGACATTGTAAGATTGGCCCTAAGCAACATAAAAAAGAATCAAAATACAACCACCTTTAGAATCTCTCTCTAGATCCAAAGAGGTTTTGTATTCTACTAAATAAAGACATTTTGTCACTAAATATGGTGTGTAAGAATGTTTATAAAACATATTTTAAAGTTTCTACACATATTTTATTAATACAACGAAAGCTTCAAGTTAGTAACATAGATAAGTACTTAAAAAGAATAATATTGTTGTTAGAAAAACATCCAGAATAATGATAACTCTAATCTAAAAGTACTAGCTTATAAGAAAAAAATGTTAAGTAATATTTGTATTTTCTGTCATTTTCATTAGAGATTTTAAATAAAGTAACATTGACCCTGTAAGTAAATTCTTCACACGAAGTGAGAAAAAATGCGCAAATGATAACTTTTGGTGATGTCATCAGAGTTATTTCTACCTCTTTGGTCTTTGTCAAGGGAAGAGAAATGGGGCAAATAAAAAAGGCACATCTTGTATGCTAGAGCAGATGTCTATCCTTTAGCAAATCTGGGCCCAGGAGTGAAACATAACAATGAAATGTGTTTTTGCGAGTCATATAGATATTAAGTGGAAATATGATAGAAAAATTATTTGGTACTTTAAAATAAATGGCTAGTTGGAAGAAACTTCTTAAACTCAATAATGGGAAACTTTGTAAGCTTCATTAAGACCAGCTTTTTAAAAATGATCTGGCTATAAGTAGGCCTAGAGTATTTACTTATTTACTCTTTGGCATTAACATCTCAATCAACGTCACACTTACTAAAGTATGCCACCTATCCCTGTCCATCCAGTACCCCTCATTACACCCTATCCCTAGCTTTAGCTAGTTCAATCCAGTCCACCTCATTACACCCTATTCCTATCTTGAGCTAGTTCTATCTAGTCCTTCATTACACCCTATCCCTATCTTGAGCTAGTTCAATCCAGTCCACCTCATTACACCCTATTCCTATCTTGAGCTAGTTCTATCTAGTCCTTCATTACACCCTATTCCTATCTTGAGCTAGTTCTATCTAGTCCTTCATTACACCCTATCCCTATCTTGAGCCAGTTCTATCCAGTCCCCCTCATTACATTCCTATCTCTATCTTGAGCTAGTTCAATCCAGTCCACCTCATTACACCCTATCTCTATCTTGAGCTAGTTCTATCCAGTCCAACTCATTAGAGCCCATCTCTATCTTGAGATAGTTCTATCCAGTGCCCCTCATTACATTCCTATCTCTATCTTGAGCTAGTTCTATCCAGTCCTTCATTACACCCTATTCCTATCTTGAGATAGTTCTATCCAGTCCACCTCAATACAATCTATCCCTATCTTGAGTTAGTTATATCCACATTATGTAGCCTCCTTCACTCTTCAGTAACCTCAACATGTTTTGGACCAAATATCTTTCTAGGAACCTTGTTTATAAGGTAGATAGTTTGTTTTCACCTGAAGGATGTCAATATTGTTGGCTGTTTCACTGAAAGTGGCAGCATCATTATTGGTTGAGTTGTAAGAAGCATCTATATTGTTGTTGGTTATGGTATTAGAAGTGTTGTCCGTGGATGAGAATAGCTGTCTGTTACATCCAGATCTGTTTAAAACCATACTCTCAGTTGGAGTCTCACACTTGGGTGAGTCATTTCTAGGAAAAGCGTTAACCTGCAAACATTTCAACAGAATTACAGTATAAACACTAAGCTTTCAATTTATTAAGCAAAATGCATTTTTAGATTTTTTATTGAAAAACAATCAGAAGCCTTATAATAATTAATCAGTTAAGTACAGTTCAATTTTCATAAGAAGGACCTTTCAGAAAAACACAAACACATTTTATTGTGGCCAACATTGATAACAGATTTTACTCTTCTGTAAGTATTGCCAATATCTAACTAATGATCAGGGGAGGGACTAAAAAATTGAATCTAGCCAAATAAAATACATCGGAGTGGCTTGACAAAGAAGGCGGCATGCAAAGAGCCAAGTGAAAGGACACAAATGTATAATGTAGCAGGAAAATTGGGATTGAGGTGTTGTAAAAATGTTAAGGGTAACTGGAAGGGTCATTGTTGCGTCTAATTAAGACATGGCTTAAGACAATTCTGGTGGAAAGCAGAACTATTTCTTAGCTTTTATGTATGTACAAATTATAAAATTTTAGACCCACAACAAATAATTGAGCATTTTCCAAAACTAGCAAATACATAATGGTAAAGTAGCCTACATTTAAGAAATATTATAAATAACGATTTGTTTTATTCATATTAACATTTATTTCTATGTTGAGTCCAGGATGGCCTTGAAACATCAATTTTGAAAGTTAGATTATTTTTTAATCCCTAAACTGGGGAGTAAGATTACCCCCAAAAATGTATTCCCGAATTCATCACTGAGCTCACAAGAAACTTCATATGACTATGTGAAAGTAGATCTAGAACCATTCACAGCTGGTGGTGAGACCCTTCCTATAAAAATATAAATGTGGCTTTGTGAGTCAGCTTTAAGATATTTTGTGTTTATGTAGACATTATATATAACCAGTTAGATTTCAAAGACCGATAAACCTCTAAAGCTAAGCTGGATTCCTTATCTTTGTATCATAAATAATTTCCAATTGTTTGGCCTGAGGTTCCACTTAATTACTAATTTAGTTTAACTCTCTATTAGGAGAACCTTTATATAAATAGGACAAACACAATATAGATTTTATATGTTTCTATCTACATTTCCTGTAATTTCTTCCAAATATAATATTAGTTTAAAAACAATTCTTTAGCAAAAGAAGATGTATTTTTATGCCGGTAACCGACTTTCACACCACTAAGATGTTGTGTTCAACACAATTAGTAGTTGAATGTGTCACCTATTGATATTTCCCAGGTTGGATACTTTTGTAGAGATGGTACACACAGATCCTTGAGAATCTTCGACTATCAAGAGTTCGAGTTTTTTTAAAAATTTTGACTAGAAATCGTTTTAAGCTCTAATTCTACTTATTAGTGGTTCGGCCCCTTCATATATTCAATAAACTTAACAACCACACCTGAGAACATTAATTACATAGATAAACTATTAGTTGCCCTATGGCGAGTGTTTGAAAACATTAACAAATAATATAAGTGATAGGGAAGGAAGCCAATCTGAAAGGAAAGTTATGTCAGGTCTTGTTCCAAACATATAAACATTTCTCTTCATACTTTCTTTACATATGCCTGTGCAAAGTGATGAATCTGTACTTATTCAAATAGCTTAGGTTTGATGGAATCCCATTTTAAAGAGCTATTTATCAACATGTGTATATGTGAATATATATATATATAT